>VZRV01004822.1:597733-739135 GCA_013398115.1 Falcunculus frontatus | reverse complement strand
ACAACAAGAAAACCCACATGCTGCAAGTCGCCTGAGGTTTCTCTCAATGTTTTCTTTGGTCATGGAAAAAGCTTTGTGTGTGGAACCACAACATCCAGTCCCCTGATCCCTTTTCACTGCTCCTGTCCTGACTGATGCCCGCTTCCCCCACATCCTTGTTCTTCCTTCTTTCAACAACCGGCTGAGTTCAGTAGCTCATGGGTTCTTGGAGACCTTGAGCCAAAGGCTGGAGCAAGAGTTGACCCAAAAGATACAGCCCAGCTGTCCTTGCTGCAGAGAGGTGGGAGAGCCCCTGTAAGGACAGGCCAATCATGGGATTGGAGCCTCAGAGCCTGGTTTCCATAGCTTGATTCAAAGGAAGCAGATGGGGCCAACCTCGAGGTGATACTGCTTTCCTGGCTCAGATGGGGGCAGGTTGTAGATGTTGACAATTGGCAGCTGCTGAGGGTCCTGTGTCCGAAACGAAAAGAGGGTCCGATGCCAGCGTCCATCCTTGATCTGTGTGGGGAGGAGGAAGAGAGAAAGCTGATGAACCAGGGGCTGAATCCTGCTGGAAAGGAATGTGTTTCATGAGGTCTAAGCCTGAAAATCCCTGTGTGAGACAAGGGACTGTCCCTTGGGCTGAGAAGGTCTGGGGTAGGTTTAGAGAGCATTTTGGGGAATCCTTTATCAGGCTGATGAAAACTGAGCTTGAGTGGTATCACCAAAACAAACTCCTAATGCTGTGAGCCTGAATGCAGCCCTGTGTCTCCAGACAAGAGCCAGGGCCACCACCCATGGGGAGCCATTCTCCCTTCTGCCATTTAACTGCTCCTACACATCACAGGTAACTTCAGAATTTCATCTTTTGCTTTCTATTTGAAGGCCATCTGCTTCACAGGAGCTGCTATAGCATCCTGGACTGGAAAATTAGTGGAGAACTGGTAAACGTGACCCTTCTCCCTTGTAGGATGAGCAGCATAGGTGTTACTTGAGCCCTGGAATGGGCTCTGGCATTTCTCTCCACTTCTTCTTCCCTCTTTCACAGCAACATACCTTGCAATCATCAGCTGCCACTTCTGGCCTGAGCTGCCCACCCGCTTCAAACATCTGCCCATTCCAGGCCCTGAAGCGCACGGCTTTTTCTGAAGGTTTCTCAGAGGAGCCTTCCTGCCAGACAGAGGTGTTCAGGCAGTGGATGGTGATGTGCTGCACCACCTCCGAGCTCAGCAGTCGCAAGAAGTTCATCTGGACTCTCCCGATGCCAAAATCCAGCTGTAAGGTGACAGAGAGGTCATAAGGGCACCCTGCAGAGGGGCTGAAGGGAGCAGGGTTAGTGCAAGGTGGGATAGCAAAGGGGGGTCCCCCGTCCTCTGCTTCATTCTGCACTGGTGTCCAGAGCTGGATCTGATGTGAATATGGATAAGAGCCAGATGCCAAGTCATTTTGGAAAGTTTTCATGGGGACACAGCAGGTCCTTTGCAGAACAAACTGGAAGGTCCTTAAGTAGGAGGAAAAGAATGTAAACTTTGAATTCAATACAACTTGCAAAGCTGGTTCCAGTTCATCTGCAAATGAGCCCAGATATTGCTATTTGTATTTTTAGTACAGGTACTTCCTCAGCAAAAATCCTGTAGCAATAACTTCACTGGAAA
Source organism: Falcunculus frontatus (assembly GCA_013398115.1). NCBI lineage: Eukaryota > Metazoa > Chordata > Aves > Passeriformes > Falcunculus > Falcunculus frontatus. The sequence continues at coordinate 737,501 of VZRV01004822.1, read as the reverse complement.
CTTGTGTATTTAAGCTGATCCCACTTTTCCAGGTGGCGGAAAACAAAATGTGAGAGTGACTTGAACAGAAGTTAATTCAATAAAGGATTTGGGAGCAGCGTGTTTGTGAAATTCCCAGTCACATTAAGGCTATGCGTTCATTAAACATCACTGGAACACATGGCTTTGTCTTGACAAGAGTCAATAACAGCCTTAGGTGTATTTTTTAACTCCTGAGAGCAGTTCTGAGTGTTACAGTTGCACTAATGCTGCCCCGAGGAGAAACCTGTGTCCTTGTGGTCACTGTCCGTTGTCCTGGGACAACACACCCTGTGTAAATATTTGGCAATAGCAGTGTGGGAAATGCTGCTCTGGGGCTGAGCTGTGCCTACCTTGGAGACAGTGACAGGGCTGAGACACGTCTGGCCACCGTTGGTGAAGTTGCAGATGACCTGTATGGTGTCTGAGGAACAGCCAAGGTTTGGGTCAATCCAGTAGGTACCTGAGGAAATGGAGGATTTGGGGATTAACAAGGACATTTAACCTTTTCTGTGAATGACAAAAGGAGAGTTTTGGTTTCTTCATGACTGGTCCCAGGGAAGGAGACCATGTGAAAGAGCCCCCTGGAGGATGCAGCCTTTGCACATTTGGGGCTTCCTACCATCGTTCATCTTCTGTTCACAGTTCATGAGGTCCCGGCAGATGCGTGCAGGGTTTTCCTTGGTTCCCAGGGGTCTTTTGATGCTCTGAATGAGGTTGCTGAGGTAGTGTAGAGTCTTAAAGATCTCCCCTCCATGGTCCAGCATGAGAAGGTCTGGATGTTGGTAACCCTGGAGAGAAAAGAAGGCAAAGTCAGGGGTGCCTTGGGAGCACCGGGTGCTGTAACCACAAGCTTTCTGTATAATTTTGAGAAAAATCAGTGGGTCAAAGACAGGCTGTGCTGGCTTGGGGCCAGTGAGCCAAAGGCCTTGTATTGTCCCAAATTGGACATTGCTGAAATGCTGGCTAAGTCACAATGGCAAAGTCAGGTCTGAAGCTTCACAAATCAGTGACATAACAGAAACGTATCTTTTAATTGGACATTTGCCTGCATAAACTCCAGATATTCCACTAGAACAGTGACAAATCAGGACTTTGTATACACTTTCTCCACACAGAAAGCATTGTTGAGACCATTCCTAGTCTCCAGCTCAAGCAAAGACCAGGGAGTTCAAAAATTCCCTTGTACCTCTGTCTTGAGCGCGGTGTTGGAGTCAATCAGTGTCTGGAAAGCTGCCCCAAAGCTGTCTTGTTGCTGGTGTGGGGTGAAAAAAATGGAAACTGAGTGTTAGAAGCTGAACATGCCCTGATGCAAGAAAACACTTCGCAATCTAAGGCTGCAGTTCAAGCATTGCTCTGCTAACAGAGCATCTCCTGCTGGACCTGAGTGTGTGTCTTCAAGGTCCCAGCAGCATCTTGGCTTTGCAGGACTTATTATCATCATTAACAAACATACAGAGAATGGCAACTTACAAAGGAGGCTGGAACTCCTGGCGGTCCCTGGAAATCAGAGGAAAAAAGGGGCATTAGCCAGAAAGCTAAGGTCAGTCCCTGTTGCACAGCCACGGCCTTTTGAAATCCCCGTTCCCCTGGAGCCCCTCAGTGCAGAGAAGTGAGAGAGGCAACAATGCTGTCTCTATAAAACGCTTGGGGATGGTTTGGACTAAAGCACAAGAAACACTGGTCCATTAACACACAAGGTTTTGCATATGAAGAACGGGGCTAAGCCATAATTTCCAGTGAGGGAACAGTCCCTCTGGAGAGTATCATGACAATCATTTCAGCTTGTTTCAATAATGAACTCTTCCCACATATACATACCGGAGGGCCAGGGTATCCTCGTGGGCCTGGAGGACCCTAAAGACAGAGTGGCATCAGTTAGTGAAATATCTCCAGGTTTTTTTTCCATTTCTGATGGTTTTCACCTGCAGGAATCTGTTCCCAGCTGTATTTTTGACACCTCATAGCAGCTTGTCCCTCAAAACTAGCAAAGGACAGGAAGTGGCCCCATTTTGTCCCAGCTCTGGGGACATCTCTCTACACCTGGTCTATTCCTGCTGCATCCTTTGTTCCCAGCCCTTTCAGCTCCTCAGCTGTCACTAACGCCGTGTCCCCAGGCACTCATCACATTCCATATGTGCAATTACCCACCCTGCAGCTTTACCCTTGCTAAAAGCAACTGTTTTATTTAAATACAAGGTATCAGTCAGATAAAGGGAAGTCAGATACTTACCCTTGGACCTTGCAGACCCTGCAGGGGAAAGGAAAAGGCACAGAAGCTGTCAGAAAATGTTCATTACTGACCCAAAATCTCCCTGTTACACCCACGTGCTGTTCCCAAGGTGCCTGTGCAAGGGCGGGGTGCTGTAGTGGAGATACCACAGTTGTGGACAACATTGTGAAGTGCTTCTGGGTTAAGGAAATGGAAATTTTACCAGCAGAGTGCTGTGGATGTGTGTGTAATCAGTGTCTTGCCCTCATGGGAGCCTGATGCACCCTGTGCTCACAGCAGAGCCCAGAGTGATTCTTGATTGTTCAAAGTCAGGGACCCTCTTAGGGGCACTCGGGGTGGGACCAGCACTTACCATCTCCCCACGGCTGCCTTTGTCTCCCTTGGGCCCCTGTAAAGCACAGGAGGTGGCTGTCACTGACCATTCACAAGTTGCCCTGCTGGGTGCTGCCCCCCAGAAGCTCCTTGCAAGGACCCAAGTGCATCTCTAACTCATCAGCTCAGGTTGTCATATTGGCCTCCCCATCTCAAAGCAAAAAATGCCATTACTGGCCGTTTTGGCAATGTCTGAGTTTATCTTGCTGGTTTTTATCTCTGTCGGTAGCAGGCTCTGGACCAAGCTCTGAGTAGTGTCATGCTTGTGTTTTCACAGAGTCCTGACCTGATCTTTCACCTGTGCTCAGGGCCTCTGGCATGTTAGGGCAGGCAGGGATTTTCAACAATTCCCAAAATCAAGTGGTTCCCAGTTTAATACATAAAAAAAAAAAAATTAATTATTTAAATGTGGGGTTTTTTGCCCCCTTAGGCCAAGTTCTTTGGAAAATCTGGCTTTCAAAAATCTGCAATAACATTCTTGCCTTCCAGTCTATTGAAAACCTTGCATATATGTATTGCTGCTCTTCACTTTTCAGCTAATACTCTCCCAGCAACTGTCTATGCAGCCAGAGACTAAGTCTGCACTTTTCTGAAGCTGCTGATCTTAAAACCCATTTTGTTTTCCTGATTGCAGCAGGGTGTGGCGGTTACTTATGCTGGCCTCAAACATCTTGGATCTCACGCACTTAAACTCTTCTAAAAAATACAGGCAGGAAAGAAGTGTGGATACTTACAGGGCTTCCCGTGGGACCCTGAATCCCGAGCGGACCAATAATTCCTTCTTTTCCCTAGAAAAGAAAAGATTTGTGTACCACCACATGGGACCTGACAGTCATTTTCACTAAGGCAGACTCAGTGATGACACTGAGTCTTTGCTGCTTTTCAGCAACTTGGTGGTGGTGTTTGCTGTAGCTGGAATAAAAAATAATTTCAAACTGCAAGCCCAAAGAGACAAGTCCTCACAGTATGGTTGTCATAAGCCTTGTTAAACCTCAGAAATTCCAGAAACAGAAGGATTTCAGTGTAGCTGGAGTGCTCTGTGCAGTGTGGCTGTCTCCAAGCCCCATGCAGATGTGGTCACCTACAGCTCTGGGGCTCAGAGGTGATGCCATGTCCTCAAGCACTGTGCTCCTCACAGCCCCTGGAGCCTCACAGCAACAGGGGTGAAGGAAGAAAATCCTCCCAAACCCACAAACTGGAAAACCACTCACCATGAGACCCAGTGGCCCACGTGGTCCCTGAACGCCTTTGAACCCAATGTCTCCTGGGGGGCCCTGTCAGCAAAAAATGAGATGTGAGATCCGCTAAATGACCAAACCCTGTGTTTATGCCCTTGCTTAGAGCTCTGCTTTAAGGTGTGCTGCCTCTTGTATATGGGAATGGGAAGATCCAATCTGTTGTAAATTCTTTTCCCACTCTTGTTTTGCAAGGCTTTTGCTTTTGACAAAAAACAAACAGTCCTCTCTTCTCCAGGGAAATTATTTGCTGATGAAATGAGTCTAAATTTCAAGTCAAGGCTCTCAGTGTTAGGGATGCACATTGGTGTCTCAGGTGCAGGCTGATGTTTGATGCTGGAAATACAAATGTCAGAAAAGGGGGAGAACAGCCACGGAATCTCTAGGACAGCCCTTTTCCTCCAACAAAGCATATGTAAGCACACACTCATTTCACAAATAAAGATTCATAAACTAAAGAAAGTTGGGATCAAAATTCAATTTCCATAGTTTCTGCAGAGCTGCTAGCAATGCAACAAGTGTGGCATTACCTGTCCCCAGTAAAGTGAGACTAGAAAACAAACTGGTCACCAGCAGCCTCTTACCTTTGGCCCAAACAGTCCTGCAATCCCTGGAAATCCTGCCTCGCCGAAGTCCCCCTGCATGTGACAGCCAAGACAAATACAAGAACAAAGGACAACAGTAAATTCACACTGGTGGCTGGAGATGTCACTCAGAGATGCACCAAGAGTTCAGCAGCTTCCGAGACAGAAAAATCCGTGAGTATCCTTCAGTCTAAGCACGACTGAGGAGAAACAAGAATGAAAAAAACCTGGAGGAGAAACTATACAAACATCAGGCTAGAAGCAACTCACTTGATCCCTTAGATCTCACCAATGCCACCTTTTTGCCCCCAAAATGGGAGGCAAACCTACACTATTCCTAGCAGATGCTTCTCTGGCTTGGCCCAGCAGAAGCAGGATGGAGAGCATCTACTCTGAGACTGATGTTGGAATTTCATGCTGCAAAATAACAGCCTCAAAGTTCTTTAAAACAAGCTCCTATTTCTAATACAAACTGGACTGACCAACTAATTCAAACTAGAATTTCAAACTACGTTCATTCAGGCAGTTAAAAAAGTGCATGTTCCTACAACATAACCTCCCACTCAAACCCAGGAAAACCATGCATATCCCCTAATCTTTTTCCTATTCAACTCTGCAGGGATTTTTCCTCAATTTTGTAAGAAAAATAATAATAAAATAGTTGAAAGGCCATCAAGCTTGAATCAGCACATAGCATGCACTCTGAGAATAAAAAACCCACCCTGGGTAGCATGTCCTTATGTAAACATCCTCCTTTGACCATGTTGGGGATAGTCATCCTTTGATATTTTTGGGCTTCTCAGATGTCAAAATTCAAGAAGATTCAACATTTTTTTAAAAGAAGGGGTCAGAAATCTTCACCAGATGATTCCAGTGTTAGGAACATCAGAGATAGATAATGCTTGTTTGGCCTCTTGGCAGGACTGTGTCACCCATTCTGATTCTGCTTTTTGGGGTGTATTGCAATGGTTTGTTCACTCAGTAGTAAATGACCCAAGTGATGGGGCTCCCACCCCCTTTATTACAAGATTGTTCCAGTGTTAGCGTAGAAAGCTCACTGTTAGGAAGTTTTCCCTGCCATGACAGTGAGAAACTGCTTGGCAAGAAAGGGCTTGGCTGGACTCAGTGGAGTGTAAGAAACTTTCCAAGGATATAAATTGATTTAACTGCCCATTTGTGGGTCCTGGAAAGGAAAACTGCTACTAACAAAGGACTAAGGTCTTTTCCTGCATCAGGAGAATCAACCAAGCCTCTTTTCTAGGGGAATTTCAGACAAAAGCACACTGGAGGTCAGAAGGGTTTAAATGTCACGGAGTCATCTCAGCCAAAGGGACACGGTCACTAGTCCTGCAGCAAATCAGGCAGTGACAATATGGGGCACATGAATGTGTCACTTGTGTCACAGGGACAAAATGATCTGTGAGATTGATCTATGATCAATGACAAAATGATTTATGGTGGTGTTGGTTACTACCTTTCAGTCTGAAAACTGTCAGCATATGGTTTTATATAAAATAGCCAAACAAGTGTAGTTTAGTTGAGGTAGTTTGGGCAATCTTGTGCCTTGTTTTGTATCAGTCCTAATCTCTCTCCCAGAATCGTGCTCAAGCTGGATATGGGTTCCCCTGTAAAGACCCTCCTAGGGATCACCCTGCTGTCCAATCCTGTGGATCCACACCCTCTCCTACAGGAGAATCGTAGAGTCAGCTCTTATCAGCTCCATCACCACTGACCGGCTGTCCTTTGGGTCCTGGATCACCAGGGCTCCCTGGAAGGCCTGTTCCTCCCGGTGATCCTCGCTTCCCTGTTTGGCCCGTCTGTCCAGGCAATCCTCTTTCACCCTAAAAAACCAGAATTCAAGTAATTCTAAAGGACAGGAGCTAAATATAACAGCACTCAGCTGAAATAACCATAGATGGAAAGCTGGAAAAGATGGCTCATTGGGATAAGGAATGTGGTTCCACCAGGGGATGCCCCAGGTCTGCTAAGGCAGGTTGTTCAGGATGCACAGGGTGAGACCAAGGTGGGCATGGCTGTGTCCCCTCCTGGGCCGCCCACAGAGCAGGGGCCTCAGCAGAGCTGTCCTACCTGCATGGGGGTAAGGAGAGAAAGGGGATCAAATGTGTTCTCTTTGCACTTCCTACGTTCTTTGTCCTGCTCTGCAGCTTCCCATAATCTCTTCCCCCAGTAGGCTGGCAATTGAAGATTAATTCATGGAAAATGCTGAAGGCATGCCAAGAGTAGGACTTCAATCCAGAGGCTGCAAAGCCAACATTTTCTCCTGCGTTAACTCTAAAACTTCAACCCAGAGAGGGGCTTCTGCCACCCAGCACCACACTTTGCTCCCCACCTCTTCCCCTTGCCAAGTGCCAGGAGCAGCACAAGCTCCAGCTACTCAATCTGGGGCAGACTGGGAGACAGGAGCAAAGGCAGGGAGAGCCTAGGATGGTGAACAGCCAGAAAAGGCGCAACAAATTCCCTGGAGGTAGGGTGTGAGTGTGTGACAAGGACACAGAGTCTGTCAGTCACCTCCTGTTGTACTGCCCGAGGCAGCTGGAGGGCAGCAAGTGACAGATTGAGGGCCATATACTATGGAGCCCTAATTTAAATCAGATCCCAGAACTTCTCCAAACCTCGCTGGAGTCTTCCTATTTACAGAGTCTTTCTACAAACGACTGAATTGCTGTGGGTCCAGTTTAGATCCTGTGGTGAGCCTGAATCAGGGCAAGGACCAGGAAAAAACCTCAAGGTCTCAAAAGCAGCTTGTCCCTGCTTCCACCCAGTGCGATGTCCAGACCCATACTGGCTCCAGTCGTTCTAATCCAGCAAATATGCTAAAAACCAAGCAGCACAAATTTCCCTCCAGCAGTTCAGACCTTGCAGAGCAGCTAGAACACTTGAATCTCCCATGGAGTTGTCCATTCTGGACACCCTACAGGTGGGCTGTAGCAGTTCCTCTGCAACTTCTCCCTGTTTTTTCTAGCCAGGTTTCTAGTGATAAAAGACTAAAGTGTTCGTAGTGTGAGTATGTGTGTCTTGCAGGCTCCTGAGCTCCTTTGGTAAAGGAGGAAAGGTCTCGGACATTCAGCTGCTGTGTACATCAGGAAAATGGATGGAGGGATGGATGGATGAGGAGAAAGATCTACAGAGCCTCTAGCTAAGTGAAAGATGGCAGCAGGAACTGAGACTGTATTAGACCTTGGAGAGTTCAAGCTCAGAGGCATCACGCTCACAGACTGGATCTCTCACAGCAGCATCTTAGGGAGTCAGAAACTCACCTTGAAACCTGGTGGTCCCTGTGCCCCTGGGAGTCCTGGCACACCGGGGCTCCCTCTCTTGCCTGACATCCCGGTCACACCTTCTTCCCCATCATCACCCTGCTCTCCCTAGAAAAGAAACACAGAAGAGGTTATGATCCAAAACCCTTTCCCCTGCACAGCTTCTGGGGGGACAAGGAAGTGGTGGGATTCTGCCCTCAGCAAAAGGGGGATAGGTTTTCAGGGGTGAGTTTGCAGATGTGGACAGAGTTCTGTGCATGTGAGTGTCTGTCAGGCTACAAAACCCACTTTATTTACAGATCTGGCCATGCAAAGGCAGCTGCTGCCTCTACGTGCAAGTGAGATGTGAAGAAGATCCACTCTGGGTACATGTAAACTGGAATATCCATAGCTGGATCACATAATTTTTCCTGTGCTACCTTTTAGATTTCCAGCTCCAATGTTGTGTTTGCTTTCAATGCCACAAGGTTACAGCTGAAGCTTACCAGCATCCCAGGCACGCCGTCCTTCCCGGGCACTCCATCCACTCCAGGGGCACCCTCTTGACCCTGCCTTCCCACCACTCCTCGAGGACCTGGTAGCCCAAGGATGCCCTAAAATCACAAAGGTGTTAGACAAGGAGCTCCAAGACAGCATTTCCTGGGGCAGAAAACCGAATTTTTACCTACCGGGGAGCCTCTGCTCCCTGCGCTGCCCTGTGCTCCTTGCTTTCCTTTTTGACCCTGCAAGTAAAAAAAGAAAGACATCTAAAATTGCAGCAGTTCTAGCACAGCTCCACTTGGGACTGTGACTTCAGGGTGTGCTTTTGGATAATGATTGGAAAGAGTTTTATAAAAGGGAGATTTATAAAGTCAGTTGCTCCAGCACAGGGGAATGAACTACTATTTGGTTTTATTACAAGTGATTCTTCGTATGTCTTGAGAGTTTTAGGGCAGGAATGAATAGCTAGAAGGCAAGGACCTACATTTTTCCTAATACAGAGCAGATGAGGACAAATAAAGCAAGATGAACTCAAGGGAGGACTTGGTGCACTGGCAAACATTAGAACAAGATGCTAAAAACCTGAGTCCTCCATCAGTTCATTGACAGCAAACCCAGGACCCAGTGAGTCCTCTGAGGGTGTTCAGGGGAGCTTCTCTCTCAGAAGTAGCTCCCTTTATTTTGGAAAGCTAATGGAAATTAAAAAGGGTGTCTTCTGTCTGAAATTTGCAATGCTGCTTTGTGAATAAAGGCATAAAAGAAATACTCCTGAGGTTTATTAGCTGTAAAAAGGATTAATTTGTGCAGAACAAATGGAAAACTCAGCCTCATCACCTTCACTAGGGCTCTCTTAGTGAGGTAATGTACTAAAGCACTTTTAAATTGAAGAACTCATTTTCTGTGCATTGTTTCTCCACCTGCAGAGGACCAGGCTGGCCAGCTACATGAAAGAAATATTCCTGGGGGTGCTTTCCCTGCTATTTATTAGACCCAAAGGCAGTTCCAGATTGTCCATCGATGGGCAGAATTTATTTATCACCTGGTACACTTCTTGCCAAGAAGACCTAAAACTATCTTCTGGCATTACCCCCAGCAGGGTCAGATTAAAAACCCTGACATCTGCCAAGAGAGAGCAGGAATTTGCTGAGTATTGAGGTCACATACTTATGTTTTAGCAAATAAAGTCCCTGGTTTGTGAGAATAATCAGCAAGCTGTCATTACAGCCAGATGTGGAGGTAGGAGTAGGTATGAAGTGCCCCAATGAACCCTGAAGGACCCATGTTTCCCGAGTTTTCTTGCTCAATTAGGACAGGAAGTTAGAGGGATTGTTCCAAGAAACAACTCCATGGATAAATGGACTCCAAACCCAGAAGGTTTCAAGCCAGAAAAGTTTATGGTTCAAATGAAAGGGAGAGACACTTGCCTGGCTCAGCCCTCCTTGGGGATGGACAAGCCAGCTGTGGCTGGAGACAGCACAAACAGGGCATGGGAAAGAGACACAACCCATGGCAGGGACTAAAGACCTGCCCAAGAGTCACCCATCATGCTGGAGCTGGAATTGTCTTGATCTTCTCCAGCTCCACAAAGCCAACAAACCATTTGGATTGGACACCCAAATATTTACAGCCCTCCCAGAAGGATTCCCACAGCCTTTCAAGGCACAGACCATGGGCAAAAATCCCATGTGCTGGGCACCCATGAGAGTCCTCTTAATTAGACATTTTCTTTAAACTTGGGACACTATAAATCCACCCTGCTGAAACCTACCACATCACCTTTGGATCCCTTTGCTCCTGGCTTGCCTGGTGATCCAGGATCCCCCTACAAAATATAAGCAAGAAAAATCTGCTTAAAATTCTCTTCTGGCAGTATCTTGCATGAAGTACAAAGAACAGCATTTTTTGTGCCGTAACAATGCTGACTGTATGGAAACAATTCAGGGAAACAGCCTGTACTCAGATGGGCCCCTGGGGGCAAAGGAGCAAGGAACTGTCTCCAGAGAGCATTTAACAGGGTGTCAATTGGAGAAGAAGCAACTCTGCCCCTCACTTGGGTGGTGCCTGTATTTGTGGAAATCCCTCACCAAATTCCAGATGGCGCCTGGAAAGCAGTGCTGAGAAGTGGGCAGGAAGGAGCCTGTGTGCAGAAACTGTGTGTGGAATGAGTAGCTTACACAGTGACTGCTGGTACTGCTTCCCTTTTGCACACTGCAGCCCTTGCCTTGGTTTCACCTGGGGGTCAGGTGTTAGAAAACTGCTATGGAGTAAAGCAGAGAGGGTATTTCACTGCTCTTTTGCTGGTCTCTTCCCCATCACACTCATCTCAGTCTTTTCTCCTGGCCAGCCAGGTTGGGTTTTTTAGTCTGTATTTGTGTCAGTGGCCATTTCTGGATTAACATCAAATAAGTGGTAAGGCAGGACTCCCTGCAGAGCTCTCCAGCTTGCTTTTGAGCCACGTTCCTAATGGACCTTTACTAAAGACAGTCCAAAGCTCCTACTTCCATCTGAATCGTCTGAGGGGCTACCATCCCCCCAGTAAACTACATCCACTGGGGAATGCAGCAACTCGACTCATTTCTGGGCCATATAACAGAGCACTTCCATTTTAACCCCAAAATAGAATCTGTTGTTCTTCCCAGCATCCTTATAAAGAGTGGGAATTGATTCAACTTTATTTCCCAATATGAACTACATTTAATGTGCTGCTGCACTCACAGTTGCAATAGTCATGTATAAAGATCAGATGCTAGTGTATATAACAAGGGAATAAAGAGTCCATCCCTTGAATTTGGATTTAATTTAGTCTTTCACAAAGTCTTTCACTAGTTTGAGAGGAAACAACTTGCAAGCAGAATAATATGGTCTCACCTCACACTGGACTAGCAGGACATCAAAAGGATCACTTCCAAGCGGACTCTTCCACTGTCATTGTCATCTTCCACCACCCATCTCCTAAGATTTCTAGTCCCTCATGGACCATTCAGAAAAGATGGTTTTGGAAACAGGCACTGGGGGTGCTCCCTGTTACGTCACCCGTTTATTAGTCTCAAATGTGGCTCAAAATGCCCATTCCATAGGTCTGGCTGATGAAAATGCCCACATTTCACAGCTCACCACACACTCCTACTGCAGCCCTTCCCACCTTCCTGTTTTTCCCATGCCTGGGGCGTTGGGTAGCTTACAATAAAGCAGCATCTCTTACTGGTAAGCCTTGCTGTCCAGGTTTTCCTCTTTCTCCATCAAGCCCTTCTTGACCCTTAAATAAAAAACAGAGAGGGAACATGGCTTTGTTCTTTTGTGGCAATGAGAAAGAAAAACAAATGTAATGTGATTTAAGGGGCAGAAGAAGACATGTTTGCATTCTGCTGATACAGAAATGGTGAAGTTGTGGGTAGTGCCCATGCTCCCGTGGATATGCTGTGGAAAGAGGAACTGCTCATCACCATCTAAGCAGCAAAGAAGGTGTTCTAATGCATCCCAAAATACACACAGCACTAATGGAAGAGAACAGCTGGAGACAGCTGTCCTAGAAAATAAGGCAGCAGCACTGCTACTCTTGATGAATTCAAAATCTTCTGTAAATTACTGTAATGGGTCACTCTGACCGGGTGCTTTTGAATGGAGGTAACACTTAATTCATGGCACCTTTGCAGATCAGCCCCAATCAGCTGGAAATGTCCTGCGAAGAGGGTATAAGGAGCACAGCAGGATAATTCATAGTCCTGGTCTTGCTTTTGAGAGAAATCTTGCAAAGATTTTGGAAGCCTCCAAATCCTAAAGTTAACAGATCTTCCCATGCAAGAATCTACAGCCATGGGCACATCAGTCTTGAAATCTGTCCACCACTGACATGGACTCTTTTTGCTCACACCTTGCCCAGGATGTCTCCTTGATAATCAGAGACCTGTGCTCAAATGGTCCTGCTCATTCTTTTAGCCTCACTCAGGCAGGCGCAGGGCAGGGTGACTTTTTTGCCTTCAGCAATGTTTTTACTGCTTTAGGTAAAGACAGTTGAATTGTTCCTTGGCTGAATCATAGCCATGTGCAGCAGCTGACCAGGGACATTAGCAGGTTATGAACTGGGACTGCTGGGCAATTCTGTGGGCTGATGTGAACTGGGAGCACTTCCCCAAGGCAAACATTTCCGAATCATGCATTTGGAATAAGACTCACAGGATAACCAGTGTCTCCAGGCTCCCCTCGGTCACCTCTGTCACCAATGGGGCCCTACAAGAGGACAACAAAGACTTGAGGTGGGTGTAAACAAGCTGTCATCTGCAATATCTCAATGGCTTGTGCATGTTCTACAAGTAAGGCAGCAACCCAACTAATCCACCCACAAAAATCAGTCCAGGATTGATTAGAGAAGGAATTTAACATCTTACTCTGTCTCCAGGTGGTCCCTGTGGGCCTTCTACCTTCCCGTCATCACCTTGTTCTCCCTGTGAATAAAATGTTAGTATTAATATAAACAGTAGATTTTACAGCAGATGCTTCTGTACAGACCTAATCCAGTCCTTCCATGTCATGAAAAGTCAAAGCCTCTGTTGAATTTACTCCTTTTTCATCCAAAAAAAGACTAAACAATTTTTTTTTGTTGTTTGTTTCACTGACTCTTCACATTGCTTTCCTAATTTTTGGTGGTTGTTTCTGCCTGGTCCAACTCTCCTCCCTAAGTAACCAGGTGCAAAGGGTTATTTTCAACAATTCCTAAAACTAAGCAAGCAGGATGTAATTGCGACAATATGGGAAATAGCTCTCTGCCTCTGAATTTTATTGCTGACAGTTCAACCAAACTCTTTAATGAAGCACTTCCCCACCCTTGTTGAGTCCTGTCTGGGCTGTCATGGGAACATGGGTGGTCTGGATGGGCTCCCTGGTTGTGTGCCACCATTGTGGGCTCATTTTACAATCAGCCAGGTGAGACAGCCTCTTACACACTCCTTTCCTTGCTGGGATGCTCCACAGCATGAGCTCAGGTTTGGCTAGTAGATAACATAACCCAGATTATTTATGACTGAGGTCTCTTCAAAACATCCACAGAGAAATCCCTTAAGACTTAACAGAGACACTATCCTTCTAAATTCTGTTGTGAAAGTCACTCAGGGTCATGATGTCCTGTTTTCTCTGGAGTCTAGCTCAGAGATAGCTATTTCTTTGCTCCTCATGGAAGAATGCTGTATTCCAGCTCCTCCAGCTTTTTGACTACTCCATAGCAGTCTCTGGCACTTTGGCTCCTTAGGATGAACATGTCTCAGAGCTCCTTTGATGCTGCTGGAGAAAGGGAGTTTGTGGGGTTCTGGCACAGTGGAGCTGCTGCATTTGGGGTGCTTGGGGTGCTCCAAGAGCCTTGAATATCCAAATCTCCAAAGATTGCAGAGCCAAGTTTTTCACAGACTTCTGTAATTCTCAGTGGTTGCACCAGCCCTTTCTGGTGTATTTACAGTTCACTTTGATGTTTTCCCTGGTCTTCTCTCCTGTTGGAGTTGCAGCTGCTGATAGTAAGGACACTTGGGAAATTTCTTGGTGAGCCTGCCTCTGAGAGAAACTTGGGTGGCAGAGAAGAGAGGAGGGGAAGCAAAGCCTCACAGGCTCTGCCGATGGTTTCCAGTGCTACTGAACTCGCTGCTGGAAGCCAGCAGCAGAATACCTGGCAACTGATTTGCTTTCTAGCCACCATTTAAGGAATGTTGACTAAAAGGGAAACAAACCCACATTTCTCAACTCTCATGGAAAAAAAAAAAATCATCCCAGTGTGTCTGTTACTGTGCAAAAGTCTTGGCACGGCTTGCTTCTTCCCAAGCACAATGTGCACACTTTTGCCATTTGGGAGCTGAGATGAGTGTGATGAACTCAGAGAAAGTTCGCAATTCTGTGGACCCTTGAAGAGCATCAAGACTCACAGACTTTCTCCCCATTGTGGCTTTGTTTCCCCTTGAGGCTAATTCCCACCTTGTTCTCTATCTCCTGCCTGAGAAAACTCTGCAGCCTGGCCAGCTCTAGGACTGTGAAACCAGGCTCCTCCAGAACTTCCTGGTGCCTCAGCTGCTTGAGAGAGATATGAAAGGTCTGCGCTAATTCTTTGGAAAGCTGCAGTGAAAAAAGTTAGAGTAAAGGGCAGCAAAGTAAACATGTTAGGATACAAATGGAAAATGCATGGAGAAGAAGGGAAGGCTTGTTGTTGTTGGCTCCTGTCCCAAAGTGAGATACACCAGTTTGTAATTTTTAAAAGGATCCCATCTGGACTGCTTTAAGCAGCTGCCAAGAGCAGGCATCTGCTCTGAGCAAGGCCTCTTTGAGGAGCTGCAAATGTATGAAATGTGGTAGAGTAGCTGGCTCCACCAGGAGCAGGATTCCACAGCAGTGCCTCTCACCAAACCACTTCCTACTTTGGAAAAGGGAAGACCTTCCCCACCATTACATCCTCCTCCTTCAGCACAGCTCCATTTACCATGTTACTTAAAGCTCACAGTGTACTCATGGTCCCATTTCCATTTTCTCTTTATTTCTCACTTCCAGGCTTCCATTTTTGTGCTCATATACTTGTGAGAGGTTACAGATGTCTGGAGGGAAGGAGTCTGTCTGTCTTTAGTCTGGGATCCAGGCAACTCTTAGGAGATGAGGGAGGGTGGATAGGAAAACTTAGATGCAAGATTTTGTGGAGCACCTGGATGCTGCAGAAAGCAGTGCTGGAGGCTCAGCACCTAATTTTGTGCTCCCCTGGTTCAGCATCTCTTCCTTCTGCTCTGCAGCAAAGTGTCAGCAGACCCACTGGCCTTCCAGGAGAACATGAGTGAGGAGATCCAGCTGTCATTGGTCTTTAAGAGAGCTGACTGCTCTTAGCAGGGTGCATTGGATGCTTTGGTGGCTTCATCAGGCTTCAGCTTGGATACTTGCATGTAGAATTAATTTATCATAATACTGCTGTGCTCTTTTGACACCAGATCCACTCAGGGAGTGCTCTTCTAGTGTCCTTTTGCAGAGAAACATCTTGTTGGTGAAGGGCAAAATGCTCCACTGAGCACTTCAGATGAATAATTTGGGGATCATTTGCTACTGAAAATATGGGAGCTTTCAAGATGGCAACTTTAAATGTTTTCAAATAAAACAACAGCTGCAATTCAAGCAATAGACATGCATATCTGCACATCTCAATGGCTGCAGGGTCAATGGCTGACCTTGCTTTTACTAGACATGACTCACAACTTTTTGCCAGGGTGCTCAAGATTCAACAGTGGAATTTTAAGAAACCTCTGGGCAGGTTCTGAGCTGACAATGTGCCTGGTCATGAGCTCTCACATCATCCTGGGCTGGTTGTGCTTGTCTAACACTTGCCAGGAAGTTCAGCAAGGCAGCAATGGAGATATGGAACAGCAGGAACATCGCCAGCTGTTCCTCCATGGATGTGTTTCAGCAGCAGGAAATGAAAAAGCACAATGACCATTGTTCACCCCAAAGTACAATTTCTGAGGCATGTGAATATCTTAGTGGAACCCAACAGCTTGCCCTGCCCCAGTGATTCCTGGCTGCACAGGGAATCTCCAGGCAGAGCACGGTGTGAACAGGGTGTCCTGACACCAGGAGCCTGAGCTGAAGGGATCCATTCAAAGCCCCAGCAACGGCAAGTCCTTATAAACTCATTTTATGAGCAATGAAGTTCCTGTCTGCACTACAGCTGCCCTCCCAACTATGTGCAGAGGCAAAGCTGAACGCTCTCTTGGTGCTGGGGAGCAGAAAATGAACAAAAAGAGTTCATGCCTCTCTCCTCTTCATGGGGACCTCACGACTGACCAGTCCCCATCACCATCACTTCCCTTCCCACACGGAGGGAGAATCACAGAATGGTTTGGGTTGAAGAGACCTTAAAGCCCATCTTGTTCCACTCCCTGCCACGGGCAGGGACACCTTCCACTAGACCAGGTTGCTCCAAGGCCTGTCCAACCTGGCCTTGGACACTTCCAGGGATGGGGCAGCCCAGACCTGTGCCAGTGCTTTACCACCCTCTGAGTAGAGAACTTCCTGATGTCTAACCAAAATCTTTACACTTTTGTTTTAAAAGCATCCCCCCTCTTCCTATCACTATCTGTCCGTTGTAGGAAGTTGCTCCCCGCTTTTAGATAAACCCCCTTTAAGTACTGGAAGGTCACAATGAATTCTCCCCAGAGCCTTCTGCAGAGAGATCTCAGGAGGGAGGGAGCATCGCTGCTGAAGGCATGTGAAGGACTCCATCAGCTCTGGGAGCACCAAGCAGCCGGCAGAGCCGACAGGAAACCATTAAAGAGTGAGTCACTGCTCCAGCCTGAACTGGTTATGGCTGTGCTGACTCAGCAAAAGGGGGAAAACACCAGGGAAAAGCCACCGTGGAAAGAAGGCTCTGAGTCAGGGCAGCTGTGGCCAGGGGGCTGTCGAAAGGTGGGGGACGAGGAATGTGGAGCAAGGGCCGTGGAGAGGAGAAATGCCAGCAGCTGAAGATCAGCTCGTTTGTGCAGGGAGTTTTTCTGACCTGATGACAGAAAGCTGTGAGTCTGATTTCTTTTGGCTTGGGGATTGAGCCGAATTCCTGAGGATGCAGGAAAAACACATCCTCAGGGCTCATGCTGGCTGGCTCAGCCTCTGGCACAAGGGCATGTGGTGTCTGGGAAGCACATGCTGGTGGCATGGGTGTCCTGGCACTGACAGAGGCAAGGCTGTAGCTCTGAGGGGTTATGTAAGTGGCTGTGTGGTTGAGGAGGCACCTCTGCCTCTGCCACAGGGTGAGGAGAGTGCAGATGCATGTGAGTTACAGCAGTGGGACAATCATCTCATTCAAGGGGAAATGAGATGGCCAAACCCCCTGGACTTACCTTTTCCCCCTTTGGCCCTGGTGGTCCAATCGGCCCTGGTGGTCCTGCATGTCCCTGTGGAGAGCAGACAGCACGTGAGGAAGCAGGAAAGAGCTGTGGCACTGAAAGTCCTCCCTGGTTCTCTGCCAGATCTTGCAAGGCCTGGGTGGTGCGTGCCAGTTTTGGAGGGACACGTGGGTCATGGCAGAGATGAACCAAATGCAGCTGGTTCAAATGGAGATTTGACAAAGAACTAAACTTGAGATCAGAAATAAATCATGGTTTAAGAACAATTTGCATCCTGTAGTGGCAGTTGTGCTGCATTTAAGAACAGATAAAAGCCGGGAGTTGAAAATAAACCTCTTACCTGGTAACCCTTTAAGCCTGGGTCCCCTTGAGCACCCATCCTTCCTGGAGCTCCCTGGAGAGGCAAACACAGAGGGACTGAGAGAGCAGCCCATGGTGCTAGCAAGGATGGATGGGAGAGGAGGATGCACTGGGCTGTGCAAAGCAAATCTTGGCACCATGTGGGAGTGTGGCTAGTCCTTCTCCTGGCCACCAGTGAGCTCTGCTGCAGCCATCTGATGGGCTTTTGCTTGGCTTTAACCTCTTACACATGGAGAGGGGTGCCAGGACACCATTCTGTGCCTTTGCCAGCCTGCAGCAGTAGATTTCCCACCTCACTCAGATTTGCTATCAGAAATGGCTGCATTTGTGTGCTCATCTGCACTCCTGCACGTCTCTATATCCAAATTAGTGTTGTGCTAGGAAGTCCACCAGTGAGACCATGCTCGGGCATGACCTAATCCTAAACTGCTGGGTGGAAATCTTCTGGTGTGGGTTCTGAGGCAGAGAAAGGAGTTTTCTGGATTGTGATGAAGGCACTGCAAGAGCTACTAATCACATCTTTAGCAGAGTGAACAAAAGGGTTTAAATCAGATTATCAGATTAAAGGGAGTCACAAAATTTCCATACAATCCCATTTAGCATGGAATAAAGCCCTTTCCACAAGACAGAGACAAGTCCACTCCAATAGACTGTTGCTCAGATATTGCTTTGCTTCCTTGTGAAATAATCCATGGAGGCTTTACTGAAGACTGTTAAGGGAGGATATATGGTGAGGCCATAATTTTTAGTGCAGGAAAACACTATCAGCAGAACCATCACTCCATCACTCATTTGCTACTGTTCTGAAATATCACCACTATTCCTAGTTCATAAATAACTCCTGATTTTGCACTAAGTTCTATCAAGTAGAGTTCAAAAGCTTCCTTACCAGCCTGCAATGCATGAGGAGGTACTTTTACTTACCAATGCTGTCTCGATGCATTTGTCTCTTGTGCCTAAAGCAAATTTTCTCCCCTCTCTGCCATGCTACAGCTGTTCTTTCTGGAAGCCTCACCTTCAGTCCACCATTCAAACCCTTTCCCATGCTATATTTCTTGTTGCTCCAAGTGTTTTAGATAAGTAGATCAAGAGTGGGTGTAGAAACAGGGCAGAAGTCCAAGGCAGAGTTCCTTATAATAACATAGCTCAACTTGGAAGCAGCTCTTGCCATGAGTGTGCAGTCTCAAAGGGGAAGATCTTAGCAAAAAATAGCTTATTGGCTCACTCAGCTGAGGAAAAATCCCCAATATTTCAGCAATTTCAGCCAATCTGGGGAGTTTTGAAGAACTGCTACAATGCAACGTGAGCTGGGCTCACGGGGCACCAACACAACCACCCCTATGGACTCTCTCCTGTGCTGCTCAGAACAAGGGTTAAGATGTTTTGGCCAATTAAACCCATCTAACAGCATTTCCCTTTCAGTGCCCTGAAGCCTCTGCTGGGCTCTCTGCTCCATTTAGGCCCATGCCCACCACTGCCAGTCACGTTTCTGTATGTTGTGTTCAACCATTTGCAGAGCTCTTCTCACCATCGGTCCCAGGGTACCTCGGGATCCTTTAGGGCCTTGGTTCCCCTTCGGCCCCTGCTTCCCTGGGGATCCCATCTCGCCGAGCTGCCCCTGGTAGCCTTTGCTGCCCTGCAGAGCAAAGGCATTGACATCAGTGTAGGACAAAACTTCTTCTGCAGGAAAACGTCAGAGATGAGTAATAAAAGGGAGAACCAGAGGAGGTGATGTTATGAAAGAGAGATGTTCCTACCTTCTGGCCAGGCTTGCCCTTTTCCCCCTGTTTTCCTGGTTTCCCTTCTGGTCCCTGGAAGAGGAAAAAAAAAAAAAAAGCTGTTGGGATGGGAAAGCAAGGAAGTCACATCCCAACCAGCCACTCCCAAGTAATTTCCCTGGCACACACAAACCTGAGAGCATCCTCACCCACCCATGGGAGCCAACAGGGAGGGCAGGAACTTGTGCAGGTCAGACCACAATCCCCAGGTGCTGCAGCTGGCGTATGGCTGAGTTTGGTCTTTAGCTGCTCCAATATGGAGGGAAACTCATTGCTTAAAGGTGGAAAGATCTTTGTTCTCAGGTGACTATTGGGCAACATAGCTGAAAGGTGATACTGTGATAATTTTGATGATGATGATTTTAAAATCACATCTTGAAGACAGGTGGGTCATGGAAAACTGCCATTAGATGTGTCCATCTGTCTCCAAGGGTGCAAAAGAGGGATCTCCAGAAGTCCACCTACCCAGCCTCTGCTACAGAATGGGCTGAAATGTGGAAAACACATTTACCTTGGTTCCCACAAAAGGTTTCCTGTCATTTGCACCTGAGCTGCTATCCCTGCACCACTACTCTACCAACAGTTGTATCCTTCACCAACTGTGGCACTAAATTAGACATGAACACTTTTTATATAGTTTTAGGATCCTACCAATAGAACCACTGATTCCACAGCACCTCTCCTTATTTTTACCTTGTGAAAACAGGCAATGGTTTCATTCTCTATCCACCTAGCACACATAACTTCCTGGTCACGGTGAAAATCCCCTCCCTCTATTTGTATTATTACTGCTGCATGCAGAAACCACCATCTACTGATCAGGCTTCTAGAAATGGAGTGGGATGCAAAACTTCAGCTGGGAGCCATGGCAAGCAGAGACAGGAATGCTGAACTGCTTTCAGAACCCAGTGTGGGTGCAAAACCTGCTGCCCCTCCTTGCACCCACACCACAGAAATGCGCTATGAGGAGCAGCTAAATACAGCAGCCTCTCCTTAGGGACCCCAGGGAGCTCATTTTTTCCAGTGTTTGACTGTTGGCTGCAAGGGAGACAGAATATTTTGAATTTGACAGAAAGAAGCAAAAAGTATAACCGAAGAAAATAACTCATGCTTTTTTGGCAATTGTGACAAACTTTTCAACAGCATCTCCACACCAGCACCACATCTCTCCCTCTGCTCCCCCACCTCCCAGCTAAGAAGGTATCATTTTCATCATGGTTGGTGTTGCAGTCTCAGCTGAATAAAAGCAACTTATAAAGTGAGATGTATCAGGGGGTTTTCAGTCTGATCTGAAACATGGGCCTCAGAAGTGCTTGCTCTGAACACAAAGGGGCAATTCAGACTTATTCCAACCCTAAAGAATTGTGCCAGTTCGCTTCTCCTGAGGGAATAGCTCCATTTTACCTAAGTCAAACATTTCAGGAGCCCACCCTGCCAAAACTATTAGGCTTCACAAAGGACAGGTCCCTGCTGAGGAGTACACGAGCCTTGTTCTGTGTCTCTTCCATACTGCTCGGGGTTTTTTGTGTTCTATTTTTTGCTGCCACTTCCCAAGAGATCACTTTTGGAACTATTTTCCCACAGATGCCGAGCAGCCACAGTAGATGATGGGTGCCAAGCCTACAGCATCACCCACGTGATTTACACTTTTGACAGGAGTACAGAGAAATCTTCACGAATGAAAGCATCGGAAATGGCCAGACCCTTCCAGCTCTACATCAGCTCACTGTGGGACTTGGTACTCAGCACCTGAAGCACAGTAACTCCCACAGCCTCTGCTCTGCAGCAGTGCCCTGGCACATTATGGCTTAAAAATTTGGAGAGGGAAGAGTGGAAGCACTCACAAAACTTTACTGTCGAAACAAGATGTGACTAAATAAAGAGACAACTGGGGTTTCTAACCAGTTGCATAGTGTTTTTCCATCGGTCTCCCTGGACTGTGCTTCAAGAGCTTGCGGAAGCATAAGCAGTAGATGCTTCCTGCAAATGGGAGAAAGCCCATTTTAAGCTAGATCTGTTCCTAACCCAGTGATGGCCAAGCCCTTGGTCTTCTCCAGCAGAGGAGTTTTGCACACTCAGATGTGCTCCTGGAACTGCAGCGCTGTGGCAGCTCATGAAAGGAAGATTTCCATGCCAAGGTTCCATCCCCAGGCTGAGAACGTGTTAT
This sequence comes from Falcunculus frontatus, assembly GCA_013398115.1. Taxonomy (NCBI): domain Eukaryota; kingdom Metazoa; phylum Chordata; class Aves; order Passeriformes; genus Falcunculus; species Falcunculus frontatus. The sequence continues at coordinate 716,147 of VZRV01004822.1, read as the reverse complement.
ATTGTCTGTAAAAAATGCAGATACCAGTACATTAATGAGACACACCCTGTATCATTGTGCAGGGCAGTGGATCCCGTTCATGGGGAGATCACGAGGATCTCACAGATACTTCAGAAGAGTCTGAAGTACAGCCTGGCTCCCTCCGCCAGGATACATCTCCCATGGAAGTCTCATGACTGAAACTTGCTTCTACTCTGCATTGGAAAATGTCTTTGCTTTTTGAGAAGACAAGTTTAGGCCTTAAAATTTTTCCATTTGAGAAACAAAATTTCCACGCTGCTCCTAAAATTTGCCAGCATTCAAGTTCCTGCTTGCACTCACCATCATGGAGTACAGATAGAGGGGCTGGAGTCATCTGGGAGAGGGTAAACAATAAAAACCAAATCCAACTTTGACAGTCCAAGTCCTGCTTGCAAAAATGAGCTCAATCCACAGTGAAGCTGTGCCATGTTCAAACAGCTTCTTGAACTTTCCCAGGGTTCCTTCAGTTTGTCTTTTCCCTTGGTGGTGGATGTGAACATAGATATGGGTGCCAATAAACTCCCTGTACCATTTTCCCCTTATGACGCATTGGCCTCACGGAGCAGGGATGTTCATCTGCTCCAGAAGGCTCTCCTGGGTCCTCCAGCTGGGGTGCGGCTCCTTCTCCATTGCTGAAGAAAAAAACCCATTGGCAGCATCACCAGCTCCTGTCAGTGATAGTGAGATGAGCTGTCACTCAAAGGATGCCATGGAGACCTTGTTCCAAGCCTCCCTTGCTGTTCTTGACTCTCATCCCTTGGTTAAAAGCTTGGCTGGTATAAAAAACTGGGTCAAACCATGCTGGCGACACCACTGGCAGAGACGTGGCTCAGATTTTGACTGACTGAGTCACCTCCTCGAGAGGAATAAGCTCCATCAGTCAGCAGGCTCACCCAGCATGCTTTCTAGGACTGGCCAGCAAGCTCTGCTGGTGAGTGGGAAGCCTACCATGTGTCTGATTTTCCTGGATATGCTTTCTCCAACTGCACAGGGATTCTTTCCAGATGAATTTAGAGGCAGCTCAACACTTGTCTGGGGTTCCCAGATATGTGATATCTCTACTTGTGATGATTCAGATGTGGTTGCTGTTGCAATCCCAGATGTTCCCAGGGCACATACACAGTTCCCAGAAATCACTGCACTGCCACACTCCACACATTGCACAGGGAAGAACAAGCCCAGCAACAACTTTGGTAGCCTTCAAAAATAGTCCCATCCTTTTTCTCTCTGTTCTCCTGACTCATCTGTCTGGGGATGAAAAAAATCAGGGCCAGAACACGAAGGAAAAAAAAGGATAAAAATAAAATTCAATGAGATCGTATCTTCATCCAGGCTCTCCCCAAAGTACATCAGGAACGTAGCACCTTTTGGTACCTCTTTCACTGCAGTGTGAAGTTCCTAAGGTTCCTAAGATTTCTTCTCTCTTTAGCAGAGATAGCAGTGAGGGCAGAAGATGTACAAAAGCCTGCACATCAAAATAATTTAATCCAAGTTCCCTTTGCTGGACTCACATCAGTTGGGTTACTGTGCCAAGGCACTGAACACTCCATGCTTTTATTCCCGGGGTTTGTACACATTTTGTTGCATGCTTTGGGTTACTGGTTTGCTGAGAAAACAAATCTTCTTTCCAAGCTTCTTCTGTGAGAGGGACTATTTTTAAATAGTGATTTGTCTTTATATGCCACATTCTTCACTAGAGAAGCATATCAGTACCTCCAGATGACGATGGTATTTGTGACCAAGGACAGTGGAAAGCAGCAGTTTTATAAAGTCACATGCTTTCAGCTATGCCAAAATATCCAAGGGGAAGCAAAAAAAATATAGTCTAAGGTCTAGCATATTTAAATTTTCATTGTCATCTTCAGTAACGACACAGATTTACAAGGATTTTTTTTAGTACAGCCTTAGATAGTCCCCTAAGGAAAAGAAGAACGGTTTATTTTCCAATGCAAATTGGTTAATTTCTAAAGAAAAAGAAAAAGAGACTTCCAGCTGCTGATGGCCTTGACAGAAAAGTCAGATCTATTGCCCAGCACAGCAGTAACATTTAGTGGGAGCAAATAGATGAGCAGCTCAGCTTTAAATTCTCCAGACATCAACAGTTGAAATCTATGTTCCGACAACAACATCCAGAAAAACAAAACAAGGAAGTTGAATGAACTGCAGAGAGATATGCCCGGAACAGAGCCAAACAACAGGGCTAAAATCCTGACCCAAACCTCCCTACACCCAGTGATGCTCTTGCTGCAGGCACTGGGTCCAGGGAGTGGTAACAGAGATGTGACTCACCATCCTGGTTTGGCTCTTGGCATTCCAGAGGGCAGATATGTTCCCGCCTTCCTCGCAGTGCAGCACAGGAAGGAAGCTCTCGAAGGCACAGAACTGGTGGGAGAGCTTCCCAAAGCTTGCCTCAGGCTGCTTCAGGATTGCTCAGGACTGCTGTGGAGCAGGAGCATATTTTCAAACTATTTCTTTTTTTTTTTGGTGTCACTGAATGAAGGTCTGAGGTCACTCTTCCCTCCCAAAAATGGGGCAGGAAGAAACAGAACCACCAAAATACAGCTACTGAGTAAAGAAAAAAAAGTGACATGGTGACAGAGAAAAAAAAAAGTGATAGTTTGAGGCACTGGATGTAAAAAGGGCAGGAAAACTAAAGCAGCAATAAAGGTAGGAAGCATGAACCATAGGATGACCATGCCCATATTATCCAGGCCCAGCCAGTGAGCTCATTTAAAGGGAAATGAAAAAGCCCCATATAATTTCCTACTGCTCAGCAATGTCTCCTTATGAGAACCTCTACTTAATAAACTTTGATCAAGAGAAGCCTCCCCCCATGGAGGACAGTTCACAAGCACTCAGGAAATTAGTGGGATTATTTGGGCCAGGCATTTGAAGACATAAATGTTTTGGATTTATAAGAAACACATTTCATAATCACTCTGCCTAGCAGTAGTTTGGAAGGGGAGGAGGCAGGGCAGCAGCTCCTGAATGAGTATGGGGAAAGAAGAAAGACTCAACTGTTCTCGAGAAGAAAGACCTGATTGTACTGTGAGGTTCAGAGGGTTTCACTGGGAGCACTGGGAAGTAATGGGCTCTTGCCCTGCTTGTGGAAACCCGAGTGGGGAGTGCAGGTAGAGCTGGCTGGCTGTGCTCAAAGAAACAGCAAATTGGGGAAATCCTATGAAAAGGTCTTGGATGGCAAGACTACAGGCAGAGTCACTGTGACTTTCCTTTCAGCTGAGTTCCTCAGCTTAAAATGGGAATCCAATCCAAAATTATGTATCCTGAACTCTCTGCTTTAGAGCAAACTCTTATCTGCATGCAGCTGTTGCTCTGAAATGTGCTGCTTTGGGTTTTGTGGAGGAGGAGGTCTATTTAACTTGGTTTTCCTAAGCAGTCACAGTGTAAGGTAGCAAAAGAGTCAGGTACAGAGCAGTGCTGTGTGCTCTGAGCTGCTCTGGTTCAGTCTGATAGCTCTGAACTGCCACTAATTTGTTGTTTCTGGGAAAATCCCTTTTCCCCCCCCTCTCTTTGCCTCTATTTCCTCATCTCTAAGAAAGCACAAGAGACAAAGGTGCCACTAAAACACCTGATGGATGAGAGGGAAGTGTAGGAAAAGTTCAAGGCCTCACCCCCACTGAGCTGTGTAGCTTTCATACACAATGAAACCAAAATGCTCCAAAAAATTAGTATCAGAATCTGACAATGGGAAAGAAAAGAGTAAAGAGAGCACCTGGGCAGCACATTAAGGGTTAATACCTTCCTTTTGAAGGACACAGATGCCCTGGGGTTGTGGAATAGGAAGGGAACTAAATCCTCTCTTGCAATAAGGAGGGGAATCTTGGAGGAACTGCCCAAAAAGTGTGTCTCCATCGTCTGAGTCAGGAAAGAACCCGTGCCAAGTCAATGGGATTTATTTCAAATTCTGGCTCATTTTGACTCCTATTAACTCTAAACGAAGACCAGCTGCAATCAGCCTGCCTTCCCCAGCAGCAGAGCCTGTGAGGGCCAAACAGCCCCTTGGCTGCCGGAGAGCAGCCTCAATTGCTGCAAGCAGGAGTTCCCTTGGGCTTGGGAAAGCTCTGTGATTCCCTGTAGGATGCACAGGGCTCACAGGCAACCCTGGTCCACTCCAAAGGTTTCAATGGATTTGGTGGACTGAGTCAAAGAGAGCAGAATAGCAAAAAAAGGGGGGAAAAGTCCCACACAATAATATCACCCAAACAACAAAATCCAGCACGTGTCTCTCCATAAAGTGGGATGTTTAGAAAAGGCTGACCCTGGGGTCACCAGCTCTGATTATCAAAGCAGGAGGAGAAGCTGACTGCAGCTACGGGCAGAGGTGCTCGGGGATGATCATGTTGGTTCTAGAAGGGGAAGCAGAGAGACCCAGGCCTGCAGCTCCACAGAAAGGCATTGCCCTGACTCTTGGTCTCATACTCTTCAAAGCAGAGGTTTTCAGCATATTTGACTGCATTTCTGAGCAACTTTTATTCACCTTTGATTTTTGATGCAAGACAAATACCTGCTTATGGCTTTTCTGGGTGTTGGTCTGCACAAGTAATGATACTTCAGGGTTGTAACTCAAGGACAAACACCACGGCCAAGTGCAAACACCTTCAGCTCTGGGAGCTGGGCTCCAGTATAAGAACTGGCCCCTGTGATATAGCAGCTACTGGAAAGGAGATGCTGTAGGGCAGGAGTACGCCCTGTTGTGATCTCCTGTTCCCCCTCTGCCACCGACTGACCTCCTGCATGACCCTGGGCAAGCCACTTTACTATCTTATGCATCTACTCCTAACACATTATTCAAGGGCAGGATTTGGAGGAACACTACTCATTTACTAAGATTAAGGGTGTGAGGATCTTGCTGTTACCACTGACACACTGCCCTCCCCTGCACACCAAGCCTGGTGTTCTCCATTCCTTCCTTTGCTCTGTCAGAGGGTGACCCCACACCCTCTAGCTGGGGGAGTTTAAGAAACTTCTTTCAAGTAGTTACTCCACAGACAGCCCATGGTCCAGGGCATGAAAAACAGCTTTTCCAGGAAACAATAGCTCAGCACATTATCAAAAAAAGCATACATTTCTGCATGGAGAGCAGAGATTAAAACCAGTGGTGACTCTAGGATTGTCCTTCGGCAACCTCAGTGTTTTCAGGGAGCTGAATGCCATGGATGTGGTGCTGCCAGCTGTGGCTGAGCTCATGTGTATGCAGTGAATGGCTGGATTCAGCGACAGCAGAGCAAGGCGCTTTGTTGCAGAAAACCTTTGAATCATGTTTTCAGTGGCAGGAAACAGAAAAGAACAAAGAGCAAAAACCACTCTGGGACAAATTCTGCTGTAAGTGATGTTTGGACAACTTTGTACAAGAGCAATGTGTTGGATGAGAAGAAGCTCCTGCTCTTCCCTGGCAGTGCAGAGCCCAGCCAGCAGCCCCATCTCAGCATGGCATTGCTGGAGCAGCTCTGCTAGCTCAGAGCAGAAGGTCCATCCTGGCCAGCAAGTCCTCCTTCCACTTCAGGACTGTAGCCTGTAGAGGAGAGAGGGACAAAAATGTGATGGGAAGGATCCTCAGAACACCATCCAGAGCTGTGTGTGGGGTTGCTGCTGCTCTGGGAAGCGACCACAGCACAAGAGCCACGAGTTTACTCCCTGCTCTGTACTGGGCTGGAGAGTGGCTTGATCCTGTGAATTCCCTCAAAAAGCCTTCTCAGCTCTCCACCCCAGCCCAGCTCTGTCACTCTACCCTCCTGAAGAGCAAACGAAAGGACTTTGGATCTTGTTGCACCAGAGCAAAAGGATTTACAGCCCTTCAAGCTCTTCTGGGCTGATGGCGCACATCTGCATGCCACAGCAGGGCCAGCAAATGCAGCAAGATCTTCTCTGATGTAATTGTTTATGGCAATTTAGACCATTGGAGTGTCTGGCTCAAAGCTTTCTGAGTCCTGACGTGGCTTGAATGACACTGCAGATAGGATTTCAGGTTAAAATGGAAGTGGAAAGAACTCAACTCCCAGTTTTGCTGAACAATGAGGGATTTTCTTGTTTCAGAGCATGTTGTTCAGTATTTCCAGGCTCTCAAATTGCTTTCCTGGAACTGTAAACCCCTTGCTATCAGATGTCTGCCGTGTATGGCAACCAGCACATTACAAAAACCACAGCACAGAGCCACGGAGCGCAGCTGGAAACCCATCACCTCCCTCCGCCAACTGGCCTGGGCCTTCCTCAGCCACCGCTGGATCTGTCATCTTCCCAAGAAAGGGCTAAAATGCTGCATTTTCCATCACTGCAGAGGAGAAGCAGCAGAGGGAAGCACTTTTTGGAGGAAGAGGTTGCTCTCAGGGCCCGCTTGTGATCAGGTTGTTGGTGGCACACCAGTGACTTCAGCCTCTGGCTTTTACCATCCTCTGATGCAATGAGCAGCTCTGACGGCCAGTCAGATCCTTTGTGAATGCAGGTTACACTCCAGGGATGTTCTCTGGGTGTTTCAAGCTCTGTGGCACTATTCCTTCACAGCCTTACAGATCAGCAGATAAATTATGTTTTTGTTTTGGCAAACCACACCACGACACTTGCACTGCTGATGAATGCCTTGCCAGGGTTTAGCAGGCTGTTGTACCTTCCAGTGTTCCCACACACTGAGGAGAATATCCTTGTTCTGCCTTGACCGTACAAAAAGTCTGCATTTCCAGCCAGTCTCTCTGAATGCAGATGCCCAAACAGTCCCTGGTGCTCTGCAAGGGGAAGGGATTTTCAGCCCTTTGTTGTTCAAACCAGAGGGCAAATGGCCATGTTCAGAAGAGAGTCAAGGTCAAGTGAAGGCAACAAGTTTGTGTTAGAAGACAGAAACCACTGGGAGGAGATAGTATGTGGGCCAGCAGCTCGGAAAAGGTGCAAATATCTGGAAATCTCAACTGGATCTTGCACTGGTGCTCTGATTTCTCTCTTATGGCCAGGGGGACAACTGGCCCATTCCTCCACCGAGCAGGAACTGGGGCTGAATGGAGCAGTGTGAACTTGGACAAAGTGACCAAAAGATAGAGGATACTCACTTATCTCAGCTCCAGCTGCCTCGAGCCCTGCCAGCCACAGCTGTGAAGCTCATGGACCATCTCAGCTGCCAGGTTTGTTTGCTGAAATCCACTGGCTTTGAAACACGTACAAACTAGCCCCGGAGACTCGACTGGGGCCTCCCTGCTGCTTTTTGTTTAAGATTCAAAACCACAGTGGAAACCGGTTTTCAGATATGTTAATGCTGGAAATGGCTGAGCCAAGTAAAAGCTAACGATCTCTGAAAAACGTTTCCTGAGCACAGAGGGAAGTTTGGTTGTGCTCAGGCAATCGTGCGGTATCAGCATCAGGATGGCTCTCTGGAAAATGAAGCCTTGCTCAGGAAAGCCAGATGTGCCTCTGAGATCCCATCGACTGCCAGGAGAGTGTCTCTCTTCTGCATGACCCAAAATGGCAGCACAGACCCTCTGTGCTTCCTCCAGCTTTCAAAGTTGCTCTGGGATATATCCCTTCATCTGCCATCTCCAGGGAGCTCCAGGACTGCAGATCCTCTAATCTCCTACCATCCCTCATGCTGGCCTGTTGCCACATTAGGTGTGAGCTGGTCGTGCCAAATTCCCCAGTTCCTATACCTGCTCTGCCAGCACCAGCCTCTGCTCCAGGCCAGGATATACAAAATGGGCTGAAAGTGTACCAGCAACGAAGTCAGATCATTTCAGAGCAATCCAGCACCTCATTTCCTACATCTGTCACATGGACACTTGATAGTGAAGTGTCACATTCCTGTAGACATAAGCAAAATAAAGATTAAGACTAAACATTTCCTTGGCGTTAAGGACAAACCTTCAAGACGTGGCGTGGCTGCAGAAATCTGTGATGAAAAGGGTTTTTCCAGAAGTTGTTGCTGTCCATGGAGGGCATGTCTCTGTGGGTCCCCTCTCTGAAGTAACACAGGGACAAACCAAGGTTTAGGAGAACCTTGTCTGTGTTCACAACTGCAGGTGGGCATCAGCTTCCTCAAACTAACACCAACCTCTTCCAGAAGCAGAAGATGAGCTTCACACCCCCAAATGGAGCTCAGTTTGTTGGCACAGGTAACTGCACAGATCCTTGTGTGTGCACCTCTCCTACTAAGGGCACAGAAGCATCAGCATCTCCCCTGTCCCCTTTGTAGCTGAGCAGGATACCCCAGCAAATACTGGAGCTGAGGAAAAGCCCAGGAAAACATCAGTGGATCCAGGCAGGAATATGGTGAAGCAGATGTAAGGGCTTGGGGGTGTCATGCTAGGAGAGGCCAGATGAAGATGCAATAGCTAAAGATGAAGTTCTTAAAACCATCTAAACTGATTAACGGACAGCATGACACTGTCGCATCAGAAGTATTAAAACCATTCACAACAGGTGTGGAATCACTCAGCAGCTGCAGTCCCCAAACCCAACACGCTCCCTCTCCCTGCAACTCAAGCGCCTCCAACACCTTTCCCAACCAATTTCTGTGCCACCATACAAATCCTGGATAGGAGTTTGTCACCTTGACATCTGCCCTTGGGTGAACAACCTTCATGATTTCCCCACGACAAGACTTTTTTGGTATCTTTGTCCAGTAGCCTTAAAGCCTTCTGTGCACCATGCAGTTTGTGATGGGCTGTGCCTGTGGTGGTTTTTGCAGCATGTCCTCCAGAGGATGGCTTGGCTGGATGTTCCAGCTTTCAACCCTCAGCTGGAAAGGAGGGGCTTGCAGTTATCTCTAGCAGTTTGCACCTCTGAGCTGTAAACTTTATCTTGACAGAAACTTAAAGAAGATCCCACTGATATTCGTACTCTCCATGGGAACGTAGAATGAAATTCTCAGTAATGGGAAGAGAAAAGTTATTAGTGCTTCTGTCAGAGGACTTCCATATTTAAATGACCTCAGTAAGCACAAGAACACCAGCCTGTGTATTAGGTAACAGTGTCTGGCAGAGGAGGCAGCACTATCTGGAGCCTATGCAGGTCTGAAAGTCTGCCTGAGTTTAGGCATAAGGAAATACAAAGAAGTATATTAAAATAGTAGATGGAAATATAGCACTCTGCAGTAAAAAAAACCCAAAAGGGAGTGATTATGAGCAGGAATCTTGGCTCTATTGACTCATTTTTAAAAAAATAAAACAGAAAACAGTATCATGTTCCCAGGGACATGCTGGCAAACAGAAGGGACAGAGTCTGAGAGAATCTGTATTTTATACTTTATAACTTAATATGGCTTTTGCATGATTTTAGTATTTTTATTGGTTCTTAAAACATACACAATATAAACACGTGAAGCGGCCAGAAGTACAGCACATGCAGGGCGACTGTCCAGCTGTGCCAGCCTGCAGCTGGGAAGGAGCTGAGGTGTTGGGGACCACCCTTGCCTGTGGTATGATCCCAGTCCTGAAAGGACTCCCTGTTGGGTACAGGGGCCTGTGGCAAAGGGTGGCTTTATCTTGGGCAGGACTACAGGCTTATTCTGCATATTCACGGTGCTGCATTAAAGTATTAAGCCAATGTTTCCACTTGCTAGTCAAGTCAGTGCTCAAATCCCAACCTCAGCCCAAAAATAACATAAATCCATCTCTTTTGCTGCTTCTATCCCCTCACACCTTTCTCCCCGCCCTCCTTTTAGCCAGCCACAACGTCACCAAAAGGAAAATCAATGTTTCACCATGGAGCATCCACCCAGGGCTTGGTGGTACCTGCCGGCCCTGCTGCTTCCCATCCAGCCTGGGCTGGGATTTCAGAGCTGCCTTTAAACTTGGGCTTCTTGTTCCTTTGCCACAGATATGTGGGATTGGAGCTGATGTGTTCCCCAGCTGCATGAGGGGTAAGATGCCTGCTGCAGGGGAGCACATGCATCCCTCTGAGCTGGGCTATCCCTCTGCTGAACGAGCCTTGCAAGCCCTCCTTGCTGATAACTCTGATCCAAGACAACAATCACAATGACTAAATGATGTCATCAGCCTGATAAACTCCGCATTTAAAGCTGAAAGGCCTGACTTGTAGAGCAGCCCACTGGGGCACCGGGCAGAGCCATCCTGCACCTGACACTACCCTGTTCCCTCTCATCTCAGAGCCAGAATCAAACTTTTTCTTTCTACAGCACCAAGATCAGACCTCCAAGTGAACCAGACATGCCCAGGATATTCACTGAGGATTCAGGAGTTGCATCCTGCTGATTTCTTCTAGTGGTTTTCTATTTTTAATGGGGAAATCTTAGAAGGGAAGACCAGAAGCAAGCAAGTGACCATCAGAGAAGGCACAAGGTGGCCAATTCCAAGCTCCAGGCCCAAGCCAGCTGTGTCAGCCACAGAAAACTCAGCCCCTCTCAGTCTTCTGGGTCTCCTCCCCATCACACTGTGGGGTCCATCTTACAGATGCGGGAGGGGGGCACCATTTCTCAAAGACTGTGGCAGATCAGATTCACATTCTCACATGTGAATCCTAATTGAAAGACCAAACCATCTCCTGGACAAAGTTTTTCATGAAAACAACACACTTTACCATAATATTTACGACAAATTACATCTCAGGTGACCTCCTGCCCTAAGCAGTGTCCTGGTTCACACATTTATCACTACAGGGAACCCATGGGTCACCAAGGGCTGGTTTCTCAGACTCACTCGGACACCTGGGATGCCGGGATATCCAGGAGGTCCTTCTTTTCCCTTCAGTCCTTCATTGCCTTTTTCTCCTTTCTCTCCTTCTAGGCCTTGCTCTCCTTTGTCTCCCTGTGGAAGAGAGGAGGGTGGGAGGTTTTCATACCCACACAATACATGGGTCACTGTATGAGGCTCTTGCAAGGGAAAACCCCACCACATAATTAATATTTCAGGAGTCTGAGAGGAAGAGAGTCTGCAAGAAAAAGGATGAATGAGGATGAGTCATAATACACTTGACATTTAAAAAAGGAGCAAACCCAGGTTTCTTTTCTTTGAAATCTCTTGGCTGAAGGAGAAAGAACTCCCCCATTACACAGACCTAAACCCCTTTGCTTCTCCTGCAATAAGGCCTGAACCTCCCACGTGAATGAGGCAGGCAGACAAGATCTGAAAGTCTCCCTTGCCTCATCCAGAAAACCTGAGCTTTGGATGCTGAAAGACTTTTAATAGGATGGGTTTGTCTGGAAGAGCTGCTCAGCTCTTGCTGCCAAATAGAAATCAGCCCAGGGCTCCAATAAACACTGTGAAACTGTGTCACTGTGCCCTGTAAAGGATCTGTGGCCTGAGCAGTGGGTATCCTGTCAAATCACTGCTCTGGCAATTGCAGAATCATAGAATCAAAGAACCATTTGGGCTGGAAAAGACGTTTAAGGTGAATGAATCCAAACATCAACCCAGCACTGCCAAGCCCACCACTAAACCATGTTCCCAAGTGCCACTTCTAGGGAGAGTGACTCCACCACTTCCTGTTCTAATGCCTGGCCACCCTTTCAGTGAAGAAATTTTTCCCAATATCCACTTAAAGCTCCCCTGACGAAACCAGTTGTTGAAATTTATGAAAAAATCTGGCAGATAATAACATTTCAGTATTTGGCAAGATCAACCAACTGGAACGCAGAGCAGAAATGCAATCGCAGAAGTGTAAGAAGTAAATTTGGAGCTGCTTTTCTTTTACCAAGATAAATAAAATATCGTAAATATTTTGTAATATTCAGTACTACCACTCAAAATTATATGGAGACAATGAAAAAGGCCGGTTTTACATTGAGAGCAGCATGTGCAGCCAAGCAGCCTTGAACTGAACCATTTTCCTCTTGCACCTGTGTTGAAGAGAGCTCAGCAAGACCTCATCTGGTTAAAGAGCACAGACGCATCTGGTTAAGTGTCCAGAGACACATTTGGGGTGGAAAGAGTTGGTTTGGTTCAAGAGCTCCTGGGCATAGCCAGCAGTGCAAGAGAATACAGAAGCCTAGATTGTCCTTAAGGAAGAGATTTGTGGTCCGGCATTCAGAGATAAGCAGAAGTAGAAACACATGGCAAATAATTTAACTAGAAAGAAGCAATAAACTGCATTGTTGTGAGATGGGCTGCTCTTTCTTTCCATGGAACAAAATTGTTGGCCTGTTTGGAAAGGCTGGCTGTGCAGAGACATGAATCAGAGCCCTGTTCCAAAGGCAAGGTAGCAAACTCACAGCAGTGAGATACAGAGCGAACCCTGAGTGAGATCCTGGGGCTCTGCCAAGGGAAGGGGATCTGGTTTCTTTACTCTCTAATATTGTTCTGGTCAGTGGCTCAGGGGAGAGTGATGGACAATTCTTGATTTCCCTTGCCAGGCCCAGGAATTCCTGATTAGTTGAAAATTTGATCTGTAAAGCCTCAAAAAACCAGAAAAATTCTTGGAAACCAGATTTTGAAGAACTTGACCTTTTTGGAGATCTGATCAGATGCCAAAAATGTGGGTAGAGGAGTGAAACAGGAGGGGTTTGTTACGTGTGCTTGCAGAAAAAAGGTTCTTAGAGAGTGCAGGGCAGAGGCTTATTCCACAGAGGACCCAATAATCCTCTTGGCCTCATCCTGCCTCTGGGAATCACAGGGACCTGAGTGCACAGAGATATGTGTGAGAGCTGGAACTCCACGGGAGTGAGGTTTACCTTGATCCCATCTGGCCCGAGCTGTCCGCTGTCCCCTTCCAGCCCGGATTCTCCCTGTGGGCAGAAGCAAACACCATACGGCTGTGCCTAAATGTGCTTTTCCCTGAGCTTTCTGCAGCTGGCTCACAGCAGCAGCCAGGCTGCAGTGATGGGAGCCCAGTCCTGCACTCTAACACGTGTCCTATTTCATACCCTAATGCTGAACAAGCTCTTCCTGGAGCAAGAGCAGGAATTCAGCCTCTTGCTTTATTCTGAGCCACAGTTTCTCCTCCACGGACCCACTGCTGGCCTGCGGGAAGCCCTCCTTCCCTGTGTGAAAAGGAGCTCAGTCTGAATTCATTTAACCTGGGGCTTCCTCATCCTGCTCCAACAACTGACCTCAGTCCTGGGAAGGGACACAGCCCCTGCCAGCCTCAATCCACGCATTCATCCCCTCCTGCCCCCTCCCACTCACAGTGTATCCAGTGTTTCCCTGCTTAAAGCCGCCTTCTGCTCCAGCGTCCCCGGCCCTGCACGGACACAGCCTCTGGCAAACAGGAGGGGTCTGTTCCCACATCTGTTCCCACACTGCCCCTTTCACACTCGGTGTCACAGTGGCATCTGAGAGGCTCAGAGAGGCTGTTGAGCTCAGGCTGATGGGCTCTGTGGAGAAGGTACTTCCACCACTCGCAGAAGGAACAGGGGTCCGGAGGGTTATGGGATGCAGAGAATAGGGTCAGCCTGTCCAGGCTGTGGGAGAGCAGGGACAGAACCTCTGGGGAACTGGTGAGGCACAGAAGCCCCACCAGAAGGTGGCCATACTCACTCTTTGGCCAACAAGACCTTGCTCTCCAGGGATTCCTAATTGGCCAGGATCACCCTAAAAAGAAGGAAGCACACACAAGGAGACAAGCTGTTTACTGACAGTGAGTGAACATGAAACACTTCCCATTGCACTCTGAATTTTGACTTTTTCTTTCCTTCTCCCACACAAACGCCTTCAGCTGAGTTTTCAAAGAAGGCATTCTCTGGCACGGTCCTTCACAGACAAGCAGCAGTGTGGGTGCAATGTGATGTGGTGGCAGACACGATCACAGGGAGGGAGAAAAAAAACCAACAGCTCTTGTAGCCCCAGTTCCAGAAGAATCTGAATCTTTGATAGCAGTAAAAGGAGTGAACAGAAGGCGGTGGAACTGGCAAACAAATGGATCTTGCCAATACAGCACTGGGGGTAGGATGGCCATAGGGCAGCTCCCTCCCATGTGTGCCCATCCAAGCAATCTGCTTTGCATGGAAGAGACCTCAGGAAACGCAGAGAATTCAAGGGGAAAAGGTTTGAGATATCCATAAACCTCATCCCACAGCAAACTGCTCTGCTAGAGATGACTGCACAGACCAGTCTTGGTCCAGCTCCTCCCAGCCTGGAGAAGGAGCAGGATGGGACTCTCACTCCACAACTTCCCAGCAAGGACAGCAGGTAAAGGGGTCTGTGCAAATCATCATGTCCTGCTCCAAGGAGAGAAGCCGGGAGCAGTGGAGCTGAAACACTCGTGCAGTATCAGGATGCCAAAGACACAGTAGCTCCAGTGAAGTGTCAGAAGATTTGCCAAGAAAAACATGGCAAAGGATGGGGTGGGGGTGGGAGTGAAGAGCAGCAGAGAGGAAGTTGCATTTAATCCCTACATAGAGTTTGTTCAAAAGCTCTGCTCACACAAGTAAACCTTCAGACCAAGGGGGTTAGGATTAAATAAAACCCCCTCTGAGCTGCTCAGCATTGGGATTTTATTCAAACAAAGAGATGGCTTTTATGTGGACAAGAAGGTGCATTCATGGTCTGGACAGGGCACCCTTCCCCCTTAGCCATCAGAGGAGTTCACTCCCCAGAGATCTGAGGCTTGGAAACTGTGGCAGGACCTTGTCTGAGGGTATTTTTAAGACCTTCCTAAGACTCTTCTGGTTTCAAATTAGAAGTTGCCTGGATCTCTGAGTCTCAAGGACTCCCTTCTCCATTGAGATTTTGGATCTACAAAGAACTGAGCTTCATTTCCAAGGCCCTTCACAGCTCTTGAGGCACAAGAACCCTGGGATGGGGCTTCTCCCCAGCACTGACAGTCTCCCCCTCAGGAATTTGTAAAAATGGCTAAAATTAACCCAGTTTTAGGTTTTTTAAACTTTATCTTTTGTTGAATGCACTATCTGCTTTGGCTGCTGGAGGGTAAACCTGCAACGTCACTCAGTTCTGCAGGAACACAAGTTGCTGTTTATCTCCTCGGTCTGACAGAGAAATTGCACTCGGGGTTTTTCTTACCTTCATGCCAGGTTCACCTGCAAGACCAGGTTGTCCCATTGAGCCTAGCGGTCCCTGGAAAAAAAAAAACCCAACAAAATAATGAAAAAACCTACTGTAACCAAGCAGAAAGCAAGATCAAAGACATAATTCCTTTAGCAGAGCCTTCCTGGGACAGCCAAGCCCTGGTTCAATGCAATTACCTCCCTGGCTCAAGGTCCATAGCATCAAAGAGGGCCCTCGTGCCTGGATTCTGGGAGGGCTCTGATGAACTCTTACATCTCCTCTCTCCCCAGCCTCCTCTGCCAAGCACCTTTCTCTACCTCCTTCCAATCCCTCTGCTTTCTAAGGTCAGTAACCCCACCAGGGAGCAGCACTGGAACCAGCTGGGGTAGAAGGGAAAAGGTCCAGAATTCGACTTGGAAGCTCTTCACAAGGGTCCAGCAGGCTGGGCTGGTATGTGGGTAACAGAAATGCTTGGCTGTGCTCTTGCTCCCTGCTCTCTGCAGCCCCACTTCTCCATTCCCACTGGTGTGAGCATATCCTCTGCACCACCAGGCTCCTTCTGATGAGGGTCAAGCTGCCCCACAGGCCACACCTTCCAGCTGAGCCGTTGCCCCCCATTCCCAGAGAGGCAGGTGCACAATGGTGCTGCCAGCTAAAGGGAGCTGCGGGAAGCAAGGTGACACTGAGCCCTCCAGCACAAATTTTGGCCAGATTAGCCTTGACATCCATCAGCTAGCTGTCTTTGGCTGTACAGGGCCAGCAAACATCCAAAGGCTGATACCTGGGCTCAGACCAGAAATCCACAGCCCAGGCTGGACTGGCTGAAAGAAAGTTTCTCGCTCTTGTGTGAGGACAGACTCTGGTAGAGGGGTTTGGCATCCCTCAGAGAGCCAAAAATGAGTGCCTGAGCTGGAGAAAGATAGGAATTAAAATACAAAGATGGAAGATGTGAGAATGACCTTGCAAACTGTTCTCACTCAGTCCAGCTCCCTGTGCAACCCCTGATAGTGGGGTCACAGTAATTCACTATCTTTAGTACCGAGATCTATTGGGAGCTTTAATCTTTGTACATTTGCTCCTACCTCTGGGAAGCATGGGGAATGAGAGTCTGTAAAACAACCCAAAGATGGGACAGTAAAGCTTCTCTTTGAAGGATTTGAGTGGTTTATTTACTTATGATATTTGCATTCCAGACAACAATCTCCCTTTTCTTTACAGCTGGGAATAAAGGAAAAAAGAGCACATAGTCAAGGGAGCTACCCAGGGAATGAAGCCAGTTCCTGGCTTGCTGAAATGGATTCAAGCAGAGGAGGGAGCAGGGTGTGTGTGGGTTTGTGAACAAACGGTCAAGTCACGCAATGAGAAAATTCAAGCTCCAATGAAAGCAAAAATCCTGCTTTGGTTTCTTGAGAGGTGCCAGTGCAGAGAAAGGCTCCTGGAGGAGTTACAGATTTGAATGAAGGTCTGTACTTTCTTGGTTGGCAGCACCCAGAGTGGCTCAGTAGCAGCTTTCCAGCTCCCCAGTTTGCCATGCTGAGAGCTTGCTCCATCCGGTTCAGCAGCCATGAGAACGGAAACTTCCATGACTCACACACTTTGCATAGACCGCATTCAAAGCCACCTTCATGCCTGTGTTACAGCTCAGGACCTATGGAAAGGAGCTGTACAAGGGGAACTGGCACGTGTGATAGAAAGAGCCAAGACTACACTATTTTAAGATGAGTGAAATAAAGCCAAAAGTGCAGAGGAGTTGGGGGAAATCATGGAGGCATCCCCTGCACTCCACTGGGGCACTGTTTGGCAGCTGCTGCTCGGTTTTGGTGTGTTTGTGCCACTGCTTCATGGCAACCACAGCCCAGCAGCACTGTCAGCAGCAAAGGCGTCTCTGAGCTTCCTGCACTGGCTGCAGCAGCCTCTGCTGGGGCTGCCATGGCCATCTGGGCAGGCTGGCAAACCTGTGTCATGTCAGCAACAGCACCAGGGAGAGGGAAAGACTAGTACTCAGTCTGAATTGTTCTTGTATTGGGTCCCTGACTCTGCACCCGGGTGCAAAAAGTTGGTCCCTGGTGTGGTCACCTTTGAAATGTATCTTCTGTTGAGGGTCTGCACTTCCACCAGCTGGGTGTCTGTGGCCTGTGATGAAAAGGGTGCTCAAATTTCTGATTTTCACTGTTTGTTTTGGAAGCTGACTTTCAGACTTAAGGGAAATCCTTCCTGCTCGTTCCACACTTCCAGGTGTGGAAGGATGTTCCCCTGCACATTTACTCCTCCCTCAGTCCTGCCACTCCTGATGGAAGGGGAAAACAAACAGGAACAAAGATCAGACCCACCTTATGCCCCATTTCTCCCAAAGGTCCGGGTGGCCCCTGTGGTCCTTGGGGACCCTGCAAAATAGAGACACAAGGCTGTTTTCATACAACTGCTTTCATTTCTGAAGGGCCATCACTTCCATAGTCTGTAAGATAAAATACCAGTTCCCTCCCACATCTCAGAGGAGTTCTCACTGTGCAAGATCTGGTGAGTGGGATGGAGAGGCCAGCAGTGGGTGTGCTGAGGCACCTTAACAGGCAAAGAGCTCAGAATACCCTTTATCTTCCTGGTTCCCATCTAAAACAAATGCAGTGGGTGATCTGAAAGTGTCTGGTTTACCCTCTCCCTTCACAGTCCAACACTGCTGGCCCTCCTTGAGGTCTGTGTCTTTCCCCAGTGACTCCCCCAAAGCTGTGGGCTCAGTTCTGACACCATCAGCCTCCCTCCTGCTCCCCCTTCTACTCTACCTACACTCCAACTCTTCCTGTTACACCTGACCCTGTCCCAGACCCAACCATGTCCTTCTTTTCTACCTTCCCTTCCAAAATCCACCCCAGGCTGTATCCTACACTCTCCCTGGTAGATCCATGGCTCCCTTTTGCTTTCCAGGGGTCTGACCTTGTCTTTCCTTATGGCTCCTAGGACTCTAGCCAAGTCTTTCACATCTCTGACCACGCTGGAGCTGGCAAGGATAGAGAAGCTGGGAATGGGATAAGCAGTGGGGAAGAGACAGACAGAGAAAGAAATGACGTGTCTGTGTGCAAGGAAAGACAGATGGAGAGAGAGTGATAAGACACTTGCCGGGTTGCCTGGAGGCCCTTTTGCTCCTGGAGGTCCAGAAGGTCCTTGGATACCCTAGAAAAATTAAAAACACCAGGGTCAACTCCAACCCAGCAGCAATCCTTCACATCTCTTGGCAGAAATGTGCACCTCAAAAATGCTCCAGTGACAGGAGGGGAGAGGGGGCCTTGTAAGTGTGAGATAGGGTCCAGATTCTTCCTCCTGGACCAGGACTCAAAACTGAAGGACTTGAGATTATGAAAGGAAGTAGAAGGGATGGACACTTACTGGGAAGCCACGTGCTCCAGTCTCGCCAGTCTCCCCCATCTTGCCCTGTGAACATACAGTTACAGCAATTATCAGCTGGGGATGTGCTGACACACCTGTGGTGCTTTGGCCTGGAGGGCACTGAGGATATGTGGATGTCCCCAGGGTTGGCAGCTCTGGCTCTCACAGAGGACATACCTGCAGCCCATCTGGGCCCACCCTGCCTGACTCCCCTGGTCGGCCCTGCAAAACAAAAAGACAAAGACATGTCAGCAGGAGCACAAGCTGTTGGTGATGCTCTTCTGCCCCAGCTCATCTGCTCTTGCATTTTTGTGCATCAAATTTCCCTTCCAATTCCCTGCAGCTTTTGAGAGGCCAAACACCCGGGATCATGCCCCAAGAAACACCCCAACCAGCCGTGAGTGTGGGCAAGGGCCCTGATGCCACTGCTGGATAGATTTTACTCTGGTTGCAAGACAGACTCATCCCTGCTGGTGGATCCTTATGGAGCAATTGAACATCCCCTGTTCCTGGAGGAGGATGTGACTTTGATCCCGCCCAGAGCATTTCACAACACAGCTGAGAGCAGCCTTGGCACTCACCTTGACACCTCGTGACCCTGGCTCGCCTACTGGTCCATCAGGCCCTCTGGCACCCTAAAAGGAGGCAAAGGAGAGGCAAAAATAAGAACACAGAGGATATGGCTCACTGGAAAATCCAGCTGTCACTTTAGCCTTGGCCACCAGGACAGTCCATGAGATCAATCCTGGCTAAGCCAACTTATACCTGCTTGGGTTGAGCACAGCAGCTCAGAGCCCAGGACTAAAAAGATTCTTTCTGTGTTTTGTTGCTTCATTTCTCATCGTTACCAGCACACAGCACTTTTTATTCCTGTTAAACCAACTATCAACCACAAACCCAAGCCAGAGAAGAAAAGCAGGCCAGGAACAACCTTATTTTCAGACAATGGTTACATGACAACAGTTTTGTAATGCACAGACAAACTTGCAGTTCCAGCCTTATTAACAACAAACCTCTTCCTTCCTAGAAACCTTGCTCTTCCAACACCTTAGCCCTTAACCCCTGGCACACCACACTGTCTCATGGACACAATCAGGGCAATAAAGCTACAAAATATAGAGGTGCACGAGCCCCCACTGTACATTGTCTTGGGCCCCAAATTCTTCTCAAAGAGAAGGGTATATTTGCTGGCAGCTGAACTCCAAGCCCTCAGCTACAGCTACGTGATATTTAAAGATCTGGCTGCTGTTAAGGACCAGGCAGGTGCTCATGCATATGGAGTTGGGGAGGGTCTGATGCCATGCCCAGCATCTGCTCCCAGGTGTGGTGGGCACAGGGACTTTGGGAGGTGTGTGGGACACACACCCTGCTGCAAATGAGCAGGTGTGAGTAGCTAAAATTGAACAGTTCATGGTACAGCTTGGGCATCACTGAGGAAGGGGCATCCTTGTTCTTTCAGAGGGTTCCAAGTGAGGAGAGCCCTGGAAAGAGGGTAAGGATATGATCATAGAATCACAGAAGAAAATGGTTGTGGTTGAAAGGGACCTTAAAGACCATCTGTCTTTCAAGCTCATTTCAGGAAAGCTTAACACACAACCCTCTGCACTATTTGACCCCCAAAGACCAGTATGTCACACTTACAGGGAATAAAGAGCCACAGTGAAAGAAAATAAAAGAGTTAAAAAAGGGCATATCAAGAGACTATTAACAGACGTCATGCTTGTAATCAGTTCATGAGCTCAGTTAGGACTCTTAGGCACTACTGCAACATAAATAATAAATAAAAACAAAGAGCGATGCTAGAAGTAGTGGTAAGAGGAATTCTGAGAGCTGGCCAACGCAGAAAGGGAAAACAGGAGCCAATGTGCTTAATCGGGATGCAAACCCAGTGCCAAAAGTAATAACAGGGCTAGGGAGCCAGTGTGTTAGAAAAGCAACTCCAGGATGACAGGCAAAGAGAGAGAGACTCACAAAGAAAGGCAGTGTACAGCAGAAATATATAGGAACCCCAGCCAAATTATTACAGCAGACAAACATTGTCAATATAAAATAATGCAAAAACTCCTACCCCGCTTGGCAAAGCCCTGTGCTGCTGAGAGGAGCAGAGATTGAATAACCAAGAGCCTGTATTGCACTGCCAGTATGGCACAGCTCTGAAGAATGCTCAGCCTGGCCTCCAGGACAGACAGACAGACAGAGGGCTGTGCCCCAGATGGGATCCCCACAACCAAAGGCGTGTTTCACAGCTAGGGCTATGCTGCATAAATGTCACAGCATCTCTCACCAGCCCAACACCTCAAGTGATGTGGCTCATGCTGGTCCCTAGATCAGAGAGCAGTAAAGACCAAAAGTTTTATTAATCCATATCCCTATAAACCTCAAAGCACAATGACAAAGACCAGAAAGTCATTTAAAAGCAGGGCTACTGACAGCTTGAGTCAGACAGCCCTGTTAGTTGGGGTGGTAGAAGAGCAGGGCCTGGAGGCATCCTGGAGGCTGCCTGGGACACCCAGCAAATACCCAGACCTGCCCTGGGAACGGAGATGTCAGTATGGGTATGATGCTGGCACTCTGGGAAAGCACCCTCAACAACCAAATGCTCATCCTCCCTGGAAAACAAACTGTTCCCCTTCTCTTTGAACAGTCACTTGGACATTTAGTGCAATTATATCTTTACTATCTGAGATGATGTGGTGAAGCAGGGGAAGGATGTGTGGAGGGCAAGGATTCCGTAGCTCAGGCCTCGAAGACAGAACAGGGATCAAAAGCAAGTGGGACATGGAAATGACAGTGATGATCTGGGTTAGAGTTGGGAAGGAAACTGGAATGAGTCTGGCCCCTCCAGACCCATCTTCTGTAGCCTGTCCTGCCCTGTCCAGCCCCTTTGCCAGTGCTGGGGCTGCTTTGAGCCAGGTGGAGCCTGTTGGGTGCCCTCAGTGATGGGTGTGGCTGGCTGCCTGGGGAAGTGTTTACAGTATCCTCATCTCTTCCAGCAGAGCCCTGTCACCAGCATGGCAGGATCTGCCAGGGCAATCTCACTTCACAGCAGTCACCTGCCTAATCCCATCACAACACATCTCATTGGCATCTGACCTGAAGAAGGAGAAAGTGGCCCTCTATTCTCAAATGCATGTGGCAAGCTTCATCTTCTCCAGCCTCCTGGGCTGAAACGTGAGATAAATCCTTCCCCTAATTCGCCCTGACATGAAAAGCTACATTTAGTCAATTAGTTAAATCTTTAAAACTCTCTTTTACTGACAACGCTGGTTAGAGATGAGTGAGTGAGGTCCTGGCAGCTCTCCAGGGAGCATCCCAATGCCAAGAGCCTCAAGGCACAGCACAGTGCCTTCCCCCTGCAGACCTGGCAGCTTGGCCTTGCAGGCAGGGCTGAGCACAGCCTCTGGGCTCCCCTTGTACCCTCAGTGCCCCTCAGCCAGTGGAGGCCAAGACAGCATTTCCCTGAGCTGAGCAACACCAAGCAGTGCTATCAGAAACCCCAGACTAAACAAGGGGTTACAATAGTGGCCAGATGTGAACAGCTCACAAATGCAGGGGTACTCAGCTCCAGGCTTTGCCAGTCCAGGTGAGGCAATAGGGATATATCCTGCATCTAAAGTAGACAAGGTTCCTGCAGAACTGTATACTCAACAAGGTGTTTCTGCAGAGCAGTGCTGCATTTCCTCCTGTTAAACACCTACTCAGAGCTGAGACAGAGACAGTGACCAGCCTCTGAACAGCAGCATGAAGGAGCAGTCAGTAGCTCCCTTCCAGAAATCCAAAGCTCCTTCCTTACCCAGTTACCCAAATATTGATATTTTGCTATTACAGTCTGGCCAAACAAAAAAGCAAGCAGATGCTTTTAGTGAAGCCAAAGGGAGACATCCCTGGCCATGGATCTGGAATGAACTTTTCCTCAAACACTTCTAAGGCTTTCTCAGTCAACTAGAAAGATCCCTGGAAGCAAAACAATACCCACCACTTCTCCATGAACAACAACTCAGCTGGGCTTGGAAAGGCAAATATTTTCAGGTTTGCTTAGATAACACCACTTTACAAATCCCTGGCATTTACAAATTCCTGCAGTTGGTGATGCTGGAAAGCATCGGGTCCATGTGGCAGAGGCAGCAATTCCTTCCCTCTGGCATGGAGCAGCAAAGGGTCTGGAGTGCAGATGTGTTCCCCCTTATCGTGGATTTGCAGGCTTCACCTGGGCAGCAGCTGATGCAGGAGCTGGATGAATGAACGGCACGGTGGAAAAGAGAAATGTGCGAAGGGATTTGAAAAGCTCCTCTGTATCACCAGAGCCAGAACCCAGCAGTTAGAGGATAAAATTCTAGAAATATTGACAAGCACCTTGGCCAGGAGAATAGGGCAAGGTAAGGCACTTTACAGCAGGATTTCAGGTGCAGCTTTAGGATGTGAGTTACAAAATCATGGCTCTGGTTGATATTCAGCCTTTCATAGAGATTCCCAGTCTTTTTGATGACACCATCCTTTAGGAGAGCACACATTTTCCTGCTGTGAGGAGCTGACTAGCAGAAATGTGCTTTAGGATTTAAGTGACATAGGGCGAGGGGCTTGCTGGACCAGCTGCCTCCAAATTTAAACCTTGATTTGGTTAAATAATTAGGTTTAAGAATGTACATAGCTGCCACTAGCTGGATATTAAGCACACGTCCAAGTGCTACACTGAGTACAGATGAATGGAGATGAGTCTGGGCTCTCATGTCCAAGTTTCTTCTCCTTAGGGAAGAGGAGAAGGGAAACAACATTTGATTGTTCAGTATCAGTTTAGTGGAATAAACAAAGACTTGTGAAGGAGCAATAGTTCTATCAGGACTAAAAAGAAGGTTACAATTTTTAAAAAACTTCTTTTAAAAATATACATATCTTGACAATATAAAAGCTATCACAACATAAATGCAGACCCCAAAAAGTCTCCCATTGTTCTTTACAATCAAAACCGTATTTGCTATTTATGTTTCCCTCAAAAGCAAAATTGCTTTAATGAAGCATCCACAAACAGAGCTCATGGAATCCAAAAACATCTGGCAGGGTCTGCATTCATGTTTCCACTCTGAATTGAATTACATCCCTTCTATAAGCTAGGACAGACAGAGGGTAATGTCTGAAATTACAACTGGGGGATCATTTCCCCATCCCGAGTAAAGCAAGAGCCGGACTCACAGGAGCAAGTAAGCAAACATAGGATACTATGTGCCTGGAATATCTTCTGAGAGTATGAAGAGGAGGAAAATGTGAATGAGAGAGATTCAAATCAGAAATCCTTCAGGCAGGAGATCTTCTGGTTCTTACAATACTGACTTCCCTTTATCATATCCACTGAAATCTGTAGAATTTCAAAGCAAAGCCCAGGTTCCTCCTTTCTGCTGGGGATCTTAGAAAGTGTATGTCTCTGCCTCACAAATTCTGTATGGATTATATCACTGCAGTGCTCAAACAACACCACATCTCCACCACAGCACAGCCCAGCAGTGGGAGGTGAGAGCAGAAGCACCAGCAGCAGATCCAGAGGCTCAGTCCGTGCTGTTACAGCTTTAGGCAGAGTTTTACCCCTCTCCAATACTGGTGTCCTTCGAGTAAGAGCAATTCCTTAATGCTCCCTTTTTCCCAGGCACTGCCTCTCTTCTACCTCAATGCTCTGCACATCCTGAGGTGACTTTTTGCAGGGCACTGCAGCCTGTGAGGATACAGACACTGCTGCATTCTTGGTTTGCAGGGCACTTTGAAGTCTGGCTTCCTCGGCAGAGGAATGTCCAGGGAGAGTGACTGGCACAGGATCTGCTGGACTGAACATCTGGAGAGGAAATGTAAACCCAGACCATGAAGCTGAAGGTCTCTACAATATGATATGTCATTTTGAGGACGGACAGTGCTGGTGGCAGCTGAAGTTCCACAGGAGTTCTCTGGAGAGTTTGATACCCTCTCTCTGGATCTAGCTACAGCCAAAGGCAGGTCCCTGAGGTCCCAGGCAACCTCCTTTTTTGGGAGATGAATCCAGCTTTCCTTGTGGGCTGAAGACTTGAGGCCAGTACGGATGTAAGAAGCTGAAGAAGGTTTATATGAGTGAATCTTAGACAACCCAAGAGCCAGACAATGCAGTTGCCTGTGGATGCCTGCTGAAAGGAGAAGCTCAGTGGCAGGGATGGGGATGGACCCGTGGTTGGCAGCCGGGAGGAGGCAGTTCCAGGACTCCTCTATCACTGCAAACATTAAAGGCACTGGCAAAAGCACTTGATCCCCTCAGAGGACCCACCTCTCCATGAGCCCATACATTCACAGCCTGGATTCATCCAGGTGGTGTTTCCTGTTCAACCCTGTGCTGCAGTTTTAACTTGAGAACCATCCATTCAGAGCCTGCCATGAAGGAACACCTCCAGTTTCTCATCCATCATGATCATGGATGTCCCAGACAACCCAGTTAATCCCTGCTGTGCAGCACAGAGGAATCTCACTCCCCAGGGGCCCCTTTGCAAGTGGACCTGGGGAGTGCACTCTGTGTGCCTTCCCACCAAGGAACACAGAGGAATGGGAGCTGTTTTTTCCCAGTCACAAGTTAAAAGAGGAACTCTGATAAACATCTGCCAAGCTTGGATCTTACTGGCATCCTTCTAGATGGGATTTTAAAGTTTAGAGCAGTTCCAGGGTACATAACTCTGTGGTTACGAAGCTTCCTAGTTGGTTATTCCATTTTCTTTTGCTGGTCCCAACTATTTGAAGAGACCATTCACTCTGGATAAGGAAACACAAAAACATTGGCTGTCCTGAATCCCCCAAACAGAAGTTGCAGGAGAAGCAGAGTGGGAGTAGGTAAAATGTATAGTTTACTGCACTGTATGTCTTTGAAAATGAAACATGGAAACAGAACCTTGGAGAGAGAAATGCAAGATATGTTGTTCTTGGGGCCTTCAGCAGAATCCACGTATGCTTGCTATTAATACTTTGTAAAGCAGCTGGACAAGGAAAAACAATCCAAAGCAGGGATGCTCCTGCAACAAATATCCCGTTGGAGAAGGAAGATTGAAGAGCTCAGTGGGATGGGGGCTGGATGTCACAGGCAGGAAACAAGCAGCTTTGGCAGGTCTAGAGGTCATTGTCCTGTCGGCTGTCACCCAAACAGAGCAGGGAGAACCACACAAGAACTGACTCTGAGTGTCTGTGAGCTCGTTTTTGAGGGAAACATGAACTCATAGCACTGTCAGTGGTGCCAGGCAGTGCCTCACTCAGCACTGGGCTGGGGGCTGCTCTTGCCAGGCAGGGTGAGGAGTCACCTGTGCTTACAGGGTGGTACTGTTGAGGTATGCACAGATAAAATCAGGGCTGGAAAAATCCTTAGAAAGGCACGTGACATGCTTATAATTTGATCTACTGACAATGCAAAGCACACCTTCCTCACATCCCTGTGGAGCTCTGCTGGGAGGTGTCAATCCTGTGAGACTGGAAGGGAATACATGGGTAGAACAGCTCAGCTCCACTTCTGTCAGCCTTGTCTCTTAATTCTATGCCATGACATAACATTTTCTCCTTCATCTGCCTCTGCTTATATCACAACACTTCATATCTCGGCTACTTTTTCTCCCATAGCAACAAAGGCACCTTTTCTGGTTTTCTACCTGCATCCTTTCCCCCAGCCCATCTATACCTTCAGACAACTAAATCTTCATCATCCTCACCAGAAGAATCCATAAACTGTGTTTTGACATGGCAGGTAGTTGGAAAAGACAGGCTGGACCACTTCCATGATAACCTCTACTCAGGCCACCCCTCTGCCCTTACATATCCTTTGCATTCACGTCCCCGGTAAGATTTGTTTCAAGGACCACACAGCCTTTTTGTGTGCAGCAGAAATGTGGCTGTGGAGGTGCTGCCCAACTTCTGCTCATCTTCACACCCCCAGACTAAACCACCAGATTGTTTCGCCAATGGCTGAAAGAGGAGAGAGATGAAAGCTCATGGAGAGTGCTCACCCTGCGGCCTTTCATCCCTCGGATCCCTGGTGCACCATGGGCTCCTGCTGGACCCTGGAAGGGGAAAAAGGAAAAAAAATGAGGATAGAGGAGGAGGAAGGCAGCAGCTTTGGTAAGACCCTACATTCCTATGTGATCTGCATGGGCTTCAGATGCAGATCCTTGACCAGCAGATTAGTTCATTAAACTCTTGCTAAAAACATTGCCATGTTTACTTGTCTATAAATGGCCTTTTTTTTAAAACTCATGGATTGTCTTTGTATTGTGAACATTTAGGCCAAAGATCCTGGCTGAGGTTTGTATGCTTAACGACCTGCAGCCTGTTATCTGTGTCAGTGGTGTGATGTGAAGAGAAGTTGAACATTCAGAATCCCCTTTGAATCTATTAAAAGCAGCTGTTGCTCAGCATCTGTTCAAAAATAATAATAACCAGGATCTGATTTTTAGATGTCCAAATACAAAATCAGACACATCATCTTGGGTATCCAAGTTTGATCTTTTAGGCCAAATACTGACTTTAAGTAACTGTTGCCCTGTTAATGCTGTATGAATATTGATACTGGCAGATAGATACTAATTTAATGTGGACTGTTGGTGTTGTGGATGATCCTGTTCTTCTTACAATTACAGAAAGATTTCAGGTTTTCTTTTAACCTGGATTTGTACACACTTGATTCATTAATGTGCATATAGAAAATGCTGAAAGCCAGCTTTTTTTCCCCTGCTAAAACATTTATCAGAGTCAAAAAAATAAAGGATGTATTTATTTAACAGGACTTAGTTCTGTTCAGCTTTTAAACTTGATACTTAAAGTTAGTGCCTTTCTGCTGTCAGAAAAGAAACCCTCAAATGACACATTCACTCCTTACTCTCTCAAACATTCCACATCAAATTTGGCTGTTTTTCTATTAATAGCTTTTACCAACTGTCAGCCCTGCAAACTCCACCACAGATCAGAACAGAATTGGACTGTGATCTTCCTACTGCTCCTACCACTGACATTTATGAAGATTTTGCTTTTTGTATTGGAGATATCTTTGTGCATGGCATTTTAGTTCAGGATACAAATGCCGAGCTGTTCTCACTCAGGATGGAAAAGTCAGTTGATTGTAACTGTATTTGTGATCACAGGACATCTCAGTTTTGGTAGTGAAGATAGTGGTGACTAGCACAGGCAGTGGATGTGTCAGATGCCTGTTTTATAGAGATTTTTATGTTAACCATGTACCGAAATGAATTTCTTAGTTGGTATTTGGAATGTTTTCTGGAAGTCTCAGCCTGTCCCAAATAGCTTATGAAAATACAAGAACAGAAACATTCATTGTAATGGCAAATGTTGAGGAAACAGCTAGATACCCTGCTGGAATTTCAAGGAACTTTTATATTCCTATATATACACATTATTTTCAAACCTGTATATTAACATAAAAGATGCACCATAATGGTGAGTAAGAAGAGGAAAAAGGAATGCACAAGCCTCAGTAAACTGACACCAAGGGCAAAGTTTCCTACCATTGACTACACCTTTCTTCCCATTTCCAGTCATCCTTTGTTGAATTAATCAGCCATCACTGCTAAGGCTCATTCAAAGATTTTAACAGTTTAGGACAAACAACAACTGCATGCCTCAGGTCTGGCTTGAAAGGCAAATAAGGAATGTTTGGTGGAAAAACAGCTGGAGTTAATGAGTGGGAATTTGATATTAGGGGATTATTTGATTTACTGGCTCTATGGGGAAGTTTGGCTTATTGAATTATGACTTTTTAAAATGCAGTTGTGGAGCAAACATTTTGCTTGGATGAACTTGTTATTTGCCTGCAGGAGAAGAGGGAACTGAAGGAAGTGGAAGGACTTGGGGATGGTCTCAGCTCCCAGAGATTTGCCAAGAGGTTTTGGTATCTCCACCTGGATTTGATGCCTCAGCTCATAACTATTGTTATGCCCCAGTGAAGACAGACAAAATTAGGCCTCACTTGAAGGTACATTTAGTGGTGCATGGGATGGTGCTCAGGGCTGGAGCTCTCTGCCACAGGGCCAGCACAAAACTGCCTCGGCCAAGGGCGCTCACAGGCCTGGAGCAGGAGGGAGCCCAATGCTCCAGCTGTCCCCAGGTCATGTAGCAGCTAACATGATGGGAAGTTGATAAAAATGGTACATCTACAGATATCCAGATGCCTCCTAAGTTTCTGTCAACAGCAAGTGCTGCCATGAGGGACCACAGAGCAGCTCAGCGCTGGGGGCTGTGGTGGCATCGTGCTGCTTTTATTGTAAGGACCTGGCTGGTGCCATGTTGCTGCTCTCCAGGCAGAGATGGGTTACCCTGAGGTGCTGCTTGACCTCAGATTTTCTCTTTTCCTCACCTCCACTGACTTGCTACTGCACGATCTGTGCCCAGGCAGCAGCTGCCTGCAGCCAGTGCACCCAGAGCCTCCTCAAGCTCCTGGCAGCGGCAGAGTTGACCCCGATTTGGAAGCCACACCTTTGGCACTGCCCGAGCATTTCACTGCTGTGATCTTCTTCCCAATTACCAGCACTGTGGGAATTCACACACTGAGCAAAATCCATTCCCTGCACCCACCCAGGGCTGCCTTTTTGTTGGCTCCAGTGGCACTTGTGCTTCTGGGAGAGCCCGAGCTCCGTCTAAACAACGGCTGTGGGAAACTGGAGCCAGGCTAAAATCTGCCTCCATGGCGATTGCATGCTCGAGCCACAGCTGCAGTGTGCCAGATGAGCCTGTCCAGATGGAGGGTCTGTCTGGGGGAGCTGCTCTGCTGCTCCTCTCTTGCCAGCAGGGGCTCTGACCATGCGTGACAGTCACACTGCATGATGTGGTCACTGTGATAAATCACTGTGATAAATCACTGTGATACCTCACTATGGTGTGGTCACCCCACTGCCGACCATTCCCAGCCTAAAACATCCTGAACTAGGGAGCTTGTGTCCTGCTAAAGGATTGAGGCTGGATTGTGACTTTTGCATCCTTCCTTAGGGAAATGAGCTACAAAATTTTGAATTAAGCACTGTGCTTTTTTGCATCTCTTTCCATGTTGCTCCCACCCACGTCCCATCCCTTTCCCCGTATCTCTTGTTCATATCAAACTCAAATAAACTGGAATACAGTTGCTTGACTTAACCCATGAATGCCCAGGATGTGGTATTACAAGGTGATGATAGCCTTTACTTACTGTTGGTCCAGGGATCCCAGGAAAACCCACTCCTCCTGGCATCCCAGGGTGCCCCTAAAAGGGACGGAAGAAGAACATGCCTGCTGTGAATGTCCACAATCTGCACAGCCCTTCTTCCTCCAAGTGGGAAAACAGGAAAAAAGGCATTGTTGGCTGCTTGCAAGGTCAGGCAGATCTGATACTTGTCAGGGTAAAATTGCTCAGGCTCAGAAGGAGATGGCCAGGCTGTCAATAGCCCAGCGATATCAGCAGCAAGATTTTCTGAACAGCCCAGAAGAGAATGGGCTGAATTAATATGAAAATATGTCCTTGGGTCTTGTACTATGGTAGACAGGAAACAAGTGTCAGAGCAAGACAAGATCCAGCTGAGGTCCCCACTGTTAAATTCCCAAATGTAGATCCCTGAATGGCAGAGCACAGCAAGGCACAGTGACTGTGCTGCCCAAGCTCCCTGTATCTCCAGTTGCTCTGGGCAGCTTGGACAGATCCTTGTTCCTGGGCACCATCTGTTCAAGAGCCAGGATGCTTGGGAACAGGCAATCCTTCAGTTCCTGGTCGTCTCCACTTGACACAGCAGGCCCTCAGCTGATGGAGCCACAGAACACACTTTGAAACCCAGCATTGCTCTGAAGGGGAAACTGCTGAACACAACTGCTGGGGAGAGGCTACACCTCAATATCCAGTCAGTCAAATGGCTATTCCCATCCCCACAGACATGGGAAGAATTTGCAGCTGTTGTAATGGAACTAAAAGACCAGGAGAAGCTGCACCCTTGGCTAGGACAGAGGCAGAGAGGCGGCAGCAAGAGCGAGAGAATGCAGACTTACTCCTTACCATTGATCCCTTGACTCCTGGAGGGCCTGGGGGTCCCACTGAGCCACGGTCTCCCTAGGACAGAGACAGGTACATAGGGAAGAGTGATCTAGAGCAATGAAACAACTAAAAAACCCCACAAATTCATGTCTATGCCAACAGCTTTCTACCAGAAATGCTTCCAGAATCACTCTCTTTCCATCCATCTCACCAGAGTAATGGAAGGATTGCAGGAATTAACTTATCCTCCATATCCCAAGAGAGGGGACTTTGCTGTTGCCATCAAAACCACCAAGTTATGAAGGAAACAGGCACACCACCTTCAATTCCAAACAGTGCTAGGACTGGACCCAAGGAAATCTCCAGCCCTTTCCACCCAAGGCATGACATGCCTGTTCTGCAGTATCACAATCCCTACGTGTGCTGGCATTTTCAGAGCCACGGATTTGAAATCTGTTGTCACAAGGCCCTGCTGAGAGCAGGGAATCAAGCTGGAAAAAAACAGATGCTGCCTGGTTCTTTCAGAGGAGATTGTGGGTGTTTTGGGGAACTTCTTGTCCTGTGGCTCATACTGAGACCACAGTGCCAGCAACAATGACCTGGAGGTCTGATTTACGAGGGGCTCAGAGCTGGATGACTTCCCAGCCCACCCCAAAGATAGGATCCCCTCTAAAACAAGCTGTTAAAAAAACTTAAGGTACCAAAACATCACTTATTCATTGCAAAAGTCTTACTTATCCTCATAGGCAGACCATCTCACTTCCCGTGAATACATCCTTGACCCAAAGGTAGAAGACAAGATGGTTAAGCCCCCATGAGCACCACCACAACCTGCTGATGTGAGGGTGACATGAAGGTGTGGCTTTAGCGATGGGACATTGACAGCTCCTTTGGGAGATGGTGGCAATTCCCACACAACCGTCTGTACTCTCCCTCCAGCCCCAGGGATGCACTGGGAATTAGGTGTGTTAGGTTTGTGTGCTCAGGGGGATGAGGAAGGAGGATTTAGCAAATGCTGCCAATTAGTTTACGCCTAAAATCTGACCTACCTTCCAGCAGCAAAAAGTGTAAGGGGAAATATTTTCTGGGCTCTAAGGAGCTTATTAAAAACAAACGCCAGAGTTTGTGTTGTCACCAGTTGGCCCTTGTAAACCAATGTACGGATTTTTTTCTCCCTGAATGGATGGATTTTATTAAGTGTGTATCAACTGCATTGCTCTCTTTGATAATCTTTGGATTCTACTGGCTTCAGTCTTAAGTTTTGCAGCTCTCAAGATGGAGATTGCTGACTCAGCTATGTCTAATGAAAGCATATTTTCCACTTCATTTAGCTCACAAGAGCATAGTAAGCTGTAGGATACTATGCCAACTGGAGGCCTGGTTGAGGTTTTGATTTGATGATAGCTATTTCTGTCATCCCTAAGTTTGTCCTGGTAGAGAAGGCTGATGGAAATCCCAGCTGTGCTGAGGATCTCCATAGGCAGATTTTCAAAGGACAGCCTGGGTTTGCCTTAACGCCAATGTAACATCATCACATTACCGAGCTGATCTGGAAGCTGAGAACAGCTCGTGGTCAAGACTTTGGCATGGAAGGCACAGGGATAGATATGAACTTAAAGGAATGGAGAAAAAGATCTTCCCACATCTCCTGCATGGCAAACACCTTATTGCTCATTCAATTCAGGGCTGCAGCTGCCAATGAGACAGCTCACTCAGGCACCAATTTTCTGTGTAACCACCCTGGACACATCACAGACTCTTTATTCCTCTGTTTTCCTTCTCTAAAATGCAGCAAACATCATGTCATTCCTTTTAGTTCTTGTGGCCCTTGACAGCTTGGACTGAGGCTGACTCTGCTACTGCCCCACCGGGGCCCACAGGATGGAAAGGCCTTTCCAAAGGCTGCTGTGGACAGACAATAAAATGGATCTGCAGCAAACACAGTATAACTGTCACAGAGTCTTTACATCATTACCCAGAGGACAGGGCTTGAAGCAATAAAAGTGAGAAAGAGAGCACTGATGTGTGGAATGCATCATTTTATGCTCTTCACTATCTTTATAGCTGCACTGTGAATAATTAAAGCACCAATGAAAACCAGCAACATGCAAGTGAGATACAATGAGTGACATAGATGATTTATCTTTGGGAGCTGCCTCTGAATGAAAGTTTACACTCTAATAGAAAACAAATTAATGTCCTTTTACGTTTTTATGTGAAATAAAGCCCTTTTTTTCCCTCTGGAAGAGATGTGTGTCTGTACTGTACACAAGAGGGCACCAGCCCTGAGTGTGCCCAAAGCAACCAGGGGCAGCCAGATGGGATAGTCCTCATCAGATAAAAAGGGAAATATTTGGACCGGCCTTTGCTCAGATGAGTGGCTGCACTCCTGTACACCTGAGAAATTGCTGAGACCTCCTGTTCAATGCAGGCTCAGCCCTGGTCCTGTGTGAGCCCTCTGGCAAGCCAGAGCACACCTCTGCACAAATCTCCATGCTCCTCCCATGACCAGCAACACAGGGCTGATGGATCCCTCATTCCCATAAAAACCAGAGCTGACTGTTAAATACAAACCATATGGCACGTTATGAATGAGGAAAGTTAATTTTTCAAAGAATATTTGACAGCATCTCCCTGGAGGGCAGCGTATGTTAATTCCTGAATGAGAAGTGGATGATTTTGGCCTGGTCCTAGTCTAGCTCAGACACCCTGGACGTGCTTCATTCCCAGCTGGGTGTTGCACTCACATGACAACTTAAACCTCCACAACCCTTCTCCCGCCCCAGCCTCCCTCATCCTGCAAAAGTTACAACAACCATTTCATCACAAGCAATCCTACCTTTTCTCCTGCTATTCCAGGCTCCCCCACCGGACCTATGAAACCCATTAGACCCTGAGGAAAGAGAAGAGCACAACTAATTTTCAGTTTTTATTTGCTGATAAAGTAAACAGTTCCTTTGGTCCACCTTGCTGGTTGCAATAGCTCAGCATCCCTCGTACAATGCTCAGTAATTCCTACTGGCTCCCAGAGTGGATGGAGCTGCTCCTGGCCATAGGAATGTCTAACTCCACAGCTGGTTCTGCTTTAGGCGCCAGCTGGAATAGCAGCATGAGGATCTGCAAGAACCACAACACAGTGGACGAGTGAAGCGCGTTTCATAGAAAGGCCGTGTCCATAGTGTGGCTTTATTCTGTGAGCTTTTCCCAAAAGTTTCCCCAAGAGCATCTGCAGCGGGAGCTCCTGGGTTTCACAGAGACTTACCTTACTTAGCTGCTGGACTGGGTAGACTTCCTCTGGGTTAATCCAAGCTGCCTTAGCCCTTTGTGCAGACTAATTTTGCCCTGGATAGTGTTGTGCTGGTGGGATGCCAGTAGGAAATAAAGGTCCCCTCAGCCAGAGGGCCAGCAGGGCAGTGGATCTCACACACTACTCAGAAACCATCTTGGAACAAGCCTCCAGTCTAAACTCAGGGTTTAACAATGTTCGGGATAACAAAGAGGCAAACAGAACTGCTTTTAATTAGGAAGACGGAAACAGATGCAATCTCAAGTGAAGATTCCTGAGAATCAACATATAGCAGCCTCCCTACCAGCTCCAGTGGTTTCTGGCTCTGGAGATGCAGGGGACCATCCCCTGCATCCCCTGCCACTGCAGGCACTCACTCTCACTGCACATTCTCATGGCCTTGTCCTGAGCCCCAGAAAGGGTCATTGGGAGACAGAGATTTATATTTAGTTCCTCCAGTGAGTCTGTAGCTAAAGGGATTAATCTCCAGTTGAGACACTTCACAACCTGCCCACACTTGGCATGGGTGGTGTCAAATGGAGCTGTGCCCCAGCTCGTTTGATTTTAGGCAACAGTTTGATTGGTGCTGGGGGATGGCTGCTGAGCAAGTGCCTGGGGATGGATTCTCCAGTGGCATCACAGTGCTCTTCCTCTTTTTTCAGAATAATTTGAAATCTTCAAAATAAATGATGAAGTTTCTCTATGCAAGAACAAACACCATGGGGGAAAAGGTACACCAGCAAGGCAATTTTTGGAACATGGTCTCAGGAAAGGGTGAGCTTTTCACCCCACTGTCTCCTTTCTGAGGGAACAGCAAGAAAAGAAGGAAAAGTTTCCTCTCTGTACTCCTTCTGCATTGCTTCCCCTGTTCACAGCTGGCCTGAGATGTGTGCAGTTTGTAGAGGAGCTCTCTGGAGCCTGTGCCTTGCTGAGGGTCTGTTTACACCCATGCAGTGACAGTGTGAGGTGACACTGTACCCAGGTACAGAGGAGCACACAGCGCCTGGAGCAGCCTCCTCACAGGCTGTGCAACTCCTGTCACCAAAAACCTCTCCCTCTCCATGAAGTTACACTCACAATGTAGAGATGTAACACAAAATAACCAGCCTCATCCTATTCCTGCATGAGTGAGACTCAGCAGACACATTCTAAGACACAATATGGGTCACTCTCCAATGACTTTTAGAGGGAACAGCTTCTGACTCCAAACACCGAGAGGTTCCATGCTTTAACATTCCTCATGTGGTGCAATTAAACACCATCCTCTGAGATCTCTGGAGACAGGAGCTCCTCACTGAGATAGGCTGATGGGCTCAAGAAAGGCATCACTCACTGGAACGCTCAGCCGGCTTTGCCTCTCGCAGGGAGCAGCCACACACTCTGTTCTGAGTGGCACTTATCAGTCTGGTATGGGAGCAACATCCAGGTGAAAAGTATTTGGAAACACTCATGAGAGAAGGCAAAGAGCCCAGTGGGTATGTCAGAGCCTGAAGTTAGATGCTTGTGTTAGAAATTCATCCAGAGATGATGTCCAGGGACAGGACACTGTGCCATGACAGAAATACCAGTTAGCCATGGGATGACAGCTACAAAGAGAAAAGCTCTACTATCCTGCAGGGGTGTCACCAACCTTTCTGAAATGGTCCTTGCTTTGAAATGGCCTTTGTATCTGAAGCTGAGGCAGTCCTGGAGCACAAGAGTGTCACCGTGGCCAGGCTGCAGGGACCAGACACATGTGCAAGCAGAGCTGGACTCGGCACAGATTGCCCAGTGCAGGAATCAACGGGAGAGCAGAAAACTCTGCAACATCTGCCTATGCGAGGTTGCCACTGGGTGGCATTGCTGAAGGCTGCTGGATCAATTGTCCTTTCAATTTGACACAAGTGCAGGTACACAACTGCATCCAGTTTCTGAATTTTTCCAATAGCCCAAGGCCATGAAGAAGGGAAATGTTATGTCAGAGAACGGCAAAGCAAGGAGATGAAACAGGGAAATGCACTGCTAGGCAAAAATAGACAATAAAGCAAGAAAGAATACATCTCTTGTTCATTTCCAATTTCTTGGCAAACCACAGAACTCTATCTCTCTCTCCTGGGAATATGCTCTTTAAGGAATTTCTGGTTCCTTAGGCCAGTCCCTGCAGAAGAGGGATCCCTGCTCTGCAGCAAGTGTTGGTACCATTCAGAACAAGACTAACTCCCTTCCAAGGGATGCCGCATATCCAAGCTCAGGCTTGAAGGCAAACCTTCAGACCCACTGTCCATAGCAGCATTTTCTTCCACCCTAAAAAGTCTCTCAGGAATCTGGACCATGAAGCCAGATGTACTGGTGATGCTTCCCAAGCTGGCCTACTGGTGCTTTGCAGAGGGGTTTGCAGGGATCTGAGCACACCAAGAGCCCCCAATGCCCTCCTGAGACTCCCTGTGCTGTCACAGATGCGCTGCTTGTTACAGCAGCTTGCGCAGAAACCTGCTGGAATGGCCAACACTGGCCCTGCTGCACAGATCAGCGCTGGAAGGGGAGCACGGCCAACATTTCACTCCAAACCCAGGGTAAATTCTGCCTGCGCTGGTGCATTGCGGTACTGCTCAGGGGAAGATGTCACTGCTCCCCGTGTGAGAGGAGCGTCCCATGATGTGAATGTGAGATGCAGAGCAGGGACCCTGCTTCCAGCACAGTAGCTCTGCAGTGTTTGCAGCCAGCACTGTCTGCTCTGGGCTAAATTAACCAACATTGCTGTGTCTGCAAGCAGACACAAATCGAGATAGATACATCTACGCCAAATAAATCTCAGTAAATTATCAGGAGTATAAGAAAAAACGGGAGATTGGGTAATGATGTTCTTCGCTGGCCAAAATGAGACAGACACTAAAGGCAAGGAGATTTAGGTTTTAAGAAAGAAAGATTTAGGTTTTAAGAACGAGAAGAGCTGCCAATGGCAAATATTTAATCAAAGCAGACATGAACTGTGGTCATTACACTAAAATGGCTGTGGTGCAACATATTTTTCTCAGGTTCCCAGGGTTGAAAAGAGGGCTTGCATCAAACACGACTCCAGGCAGTATGTGTAATGATGCACGTGAAGTCCCAGCAGCGGTGGCTGCCCGGATAAAGGCCCACAATATACAGGAAGGAATGTAAAACATTTATATTAGACGGGAGTTCAGCATGTCGCTCATGATTCAGTCTGCTGTATTCCCCAGCCAAGGGCATGGTGGAAAAGGGATGGGGATCGTTAAAAAGTTGCTGGGGGCCTGGGGGGTAAAGGAAAGGAGGGGGGACTGGTGGGTTGTAATTCCTAACTCCTGTCTCGCTTTCCCCATTTATTGTCCAGCCCTGTTATAATTAAGCCCCCCCTCTTGGCTCCATCAACAGAGAGCAAGTCAGCAATGAAGCCTTGCATAAATCATAGCCCATTTGAGAGAAACAACCGACCGGCGAACCCAGCATGAGCAGGGTCTCCCAGGGACGGGACCGCTAGTCACTCCCAGCGGGAACCGATCACGGCCTTTCTGTTTTACTGGTTCGCTAGAACTCAAAACAAAACAAACCAGGGACAAAGGACGGGAGGGAGTAAATGTACAATCCTCCCATTCAGATGAAAGAAAGGGAAAGTAAAACAGTAAATATCACAGTTTAAAGGAGGACGCTCTGACCCGCAAAGAACAGCCACGTGGTTTAACCCCCTGTGCACCAGGCTCAGACCTGCCCTGGTGCCATGTTGGGCTCCCACCACCCTGGGGAGTGAGGGAAGGGAAAGTGGAGATATGCTGTTGAAACGCTGTGTCACACCAAAGAGGCTGTGAACACCATAGTGCCTGAAAATCCCTGACCAAGATGTCTGGAGGTCAGAGATGCCCTGGAGGAGAAAGTAAATCGGTTGGGAAAGGAGCAGCGCTAAGATGTGGGAAACACCAGTCCAATTCCCTGCTCGGTTCTTGGTGACCCTCTTGACCTCGGCCAAGACAATCAGGAGCTCCTCATATCAGACTCCATCCGCAAGCCTGACGTTACACCCCCTCCTCCTTCGGAAGGGGAAAAACATGAAGGAGCTGGTGCTGGTGTCCTTTAACAAATTATCTTAGAATACTGATATTGAGACAACATACTTCGACCTTAAAGGACAAGAGACCTCCAAGGGGCCTTGGCTGCCCTTCCCAGCACAGAACGGTGGGTGTGTGCCCTTACCCAGCCCTGTGAGGGAGCAGGGCTGTCACTTCTTGTACAGGGGAAGGGACTCAAACAGCTGCTCCTGCTATGACAGGACCTCCCCAGTCCCATTAAGGACATAAGTCAATTAAAGCCTCTTACAGCTGGCACAACTCTTCACTGGGATTTTCTAGTGCCAAGCAGAGGGTCCCTGGGATGGCAGCACCTTTCTGTCTGCTGCAGGGTGCTGCTTCTCCCACAGGGCTCTCTGACCCTCAGCATGGACATTTTGGTGACATCCTCCTGCTGTGCATTCCCAGCTCTGGGACAGGAAGGCTGGTGGCTTCCTTGGCCAGAAGCCCCGCATTCCTCTTCATATCCTTCTGACATCATCTACAGGCAAGGAAGGGTTAACCCAAACATTTCCAGGGTACTGGGCACCTGGCAGCTGGAATCCTTCCAGCAGATAGAGACAACAAGCATCTCATGAATGATCTTCCCGAGTCGGTGTCCTTGCAATGGAAAAACAATGCAACAGGGACTGCCCTGTGGCTTAAAACCTCATTTTTCAATGAGAGCTCAAGTATCACTGGAAACCTTACAGAAACTCCCATGTTTTCCTAAACAGATGTCCCTAAGAAAGGGAAGAAATCTCCAATGAGATGGATGGCTTATCTCTTCTCATGCTGTTATGCTGAGGTTTTCTACTCTGAGAGAACCCATTTGTCAGGCAGAGGAGCAGGATGGAGAAGTATGACCACCCTTACTGTGGAATAGATAACATCAGGGTGTCCACAAGAGAAAACATGGTGAAGCGACGGTGTGTTCAGTGCCAAGGGCCCGGGCCTATCCTCTCAGGGCTCTGCAAAAAACTAACCCAGCCCCAACACACACTGCTGAAGTTTAAGTGGAGGGAGGAAGGAAACCCCAACACTCCAGCATCGTTCAGCAGAGGTGTGATGGGAGAGGAGATTATTTCTCATCAGTCTGGTGAAACATTTTTGTTCTAATGACTTGACTGGTTTGGAAACAGAAACTTTCTGGGTGATATTTCTAGACAGAGACTAATTGACTAAGAATAACACAGGCAGCTTTCCTACCACCGCGCTGGTTTCAGTGTCAGCAGAGGCCAGCTGTGTTTTCTTTTTGATGAACAGTGCCTAGAGTTCTCATCCAAGGTCAGTCCTGAGGGAAGTTAAAGAATAATAATCCTAATGATGCTTTGCCCTTCAAGGACAACATCTTGTTAAGGATCTCAAAGCACTTCTAAATATTGATTTTTAACTGTATCCACAGGTGCCACTTCGGAACAGGAGGCGCTGGGCTAAGCACTGCTCAGGGCTGTCTCACGCCTTCCACAGAGAGGGAAACTGAGGCACAAAGCACTGGAAAGTGTTGCCTGAGATCACCCAGAATCTGATAAATGCTGCAACTGGAACTCAGATGTGGGGAACAACTTTGCTCCTTCAGTAGTTGCTCTTCATGGAGCAAATTAACAACCGTAACACAGAAATGACTCTAATTTCCAAACAGAAATAACCATCTTTGATATATACTGAGGCTGGTATCAGACTGCTGGTACTGAAAAGGATCCACCTTGGTTTTTTTAGACTTGCTTGGTCAGAAACCCTTGGAAGAAGTGACCCCCAGCTGTTGCATA
Source organism: Falcunculus frontatus (assembly GCA_013398115.1). Lineage (NCBI taxonomy): Eukaryota > Metazoa > Chordata > Aves > Passeriformes > Falcunculus > Falcunculus frontatus. The sequence continues at coordinate 676,773 of VZRV01004822.1, read as the reverse complement.
CAGAGCAAAGAAGAGCCAGAGAGGCCAACAAGCTAAAGCAAAGCAAAGCAAAGCAAAGCAAACCAAACCAAACCAAACCAAGTGTGCTGACCATCCAGCAGGGGAAGTGTTGGGAAGTACAGCAGTGGTGAGAAGCAATACCCGCAGTGCCAGGACCAGCTGCTACAGCCAGCTTGGTGTGGTCGTGCAGGAACACACAGAACATGTTGGAGGCTCTGTGGCTTCAATTTCAGGGTTGTTGGTGGACAAGTTTGTTGGTTTCAATCACAGAGATGTTGGAACAATTGTTGCTTTTTCCTTGATGCCTGTGGTTCCCCCAAAGCCTACAGGGATAATGCATGTCCTGGGCTACACCAGCAGAATGTTCTCTACGGAATTACAACAAAATGCAGCTCAGTGTCACTCTTCCCCACGGTCTGGTTTCTTCAGCTGCTATCTCCTCTCCTCAAAAAATCCAGGGGAAGTGAAAGCAAGATAGCATCCAAAGCAGAAGATCCTACCCTTAAAACCTACATTGGCAAAGCCTGGAACCTGAAGCACCAGGGCTGTTGGCAGCTTTGAGGTGGCCAGAAGTCCCTGGCCACTGCCCTCTGCCTGCACTCTGGGCACCCAGGACACATTGTACAGAGGAGATCATCAAGGAGACAAGGAAAATAAGGAATTTACCTGCTCACCAACTTTCCCTGGTCGGCCACGGTTTCCTGGCTCACCCTGCAGGACAAGGAGACAAGGGCACATGGGTAACTTGGTGCTGCCAGCCAGACCCTGGGTACAACATGACTCTTTGTATGCCCATGATTTGGGCTGCTGTGTGTGAATCAGGGAAAACCTGTGAGAAACAACATCTTACAAAACCAACTGTGACTTGGAGGATAGTCCAAAGTAAGAAACACTGCTGACACAAACATGGAGCAAATACTTGCTGTTCTGGAGCAAAATGCCCCTAAAGCTGGTCCTGCTGTAGTAAAATAACTTTCAGAGAACCATATTGAAACATAAGATATTTACTGCCTTGTGGCATAGGCCCGGCCTAGTCCTGGTTACTTTATCCCAAAGTTTCACAAAGCATAAGAAGAAAAGACAACCCAAATACTCCCAGGCAATGCTGCACCCTGATTCTGTTGTTATAAAACCTCAGACAGGTGCACGTTACTGTCACATGGTGCATCCACAGGAAAACTGCAGCAAGAACCTATGTGAGATAAATCCTAGTGCAGGAAAAAGGAGTTCAGAGCATGAAAATGATGAGGGGAGAAGGAGAAAGCAGAAGGAGAAGGATTTCAAAGCCACCAGGGATAAGAGCAGCTGTGGCAGCACATGGAGGCAGTCGGAGTGGCCCTGGATGGGCCGTCCAGAGGCCAGGCTCGCCAGTAACCAGCAGTGTCTCCAGGACAGCAGCTGTATTTTCTCAGTAGGCAGATACTCCAGATGTGCTGCCAGACCATATTTTTGCTATTTACTGTTTGAAGAGGTTGTTTTTGTTGGTTTTTCGCTTTCCTTTCGCGTGTAGGTTTGTGGAGTGCATTGCCCTGGGATGGCTGCTGCTGATAATTAGGCAGCAAAGATAGGAATGATGTGCATTGTTTTAGAACAAAACCACGGAGAAGCAATGGAAAATGAGATTATGATGGAGGGAGGAGTTGGTTAATATCAAAGGAGGAACACACTTGTTTATAATGGCTTAAAAATGCACCATGATTCTTTTTGAAGAAAGAAGCAGAAGCTGAGACCCCAAAATCCTGAGAAAAAGAGGAACCCTCAGTTCTCTTATTCTCTCCAGAATGAATACCTGGGAGAGTGGTAAAGGTGAGAAAAGACATTTCTCTCTTCCTTTCCTTCCTTCTACCCACTGCTTCCCTGATCAGGAACAAACTCTTTTCTTACCTTTGGACCATTGGGACCAGGTGTTCCTGGAAATCCCTTCCGACCAGATCGACCCTGGAATACGTGGAAAAACCACGAACATCAAAACCTTGCAGCTGCTTTGGTCACAAGTGCAGCTTACATGCTTGTAAGATAAAAGATAAAACATTCATTTTCTGATCCACCTATTACCAATTTTCAGGATATTTTACTATCCTGAGGTGACAATTATGTACAGACCCATTATGAAATCCTGAGCTGGCAAGCTCACAGATATGACAATATTCTCTTTGCTTCTTTTAACTGTGTTTCTGTGATACATCACAGAGATCAAAAGGACTCTCTAACTGTCCAGTCTTTTTTCTTTCTTTTTCCTCTACTCATTGAAAAATATTATAAATCAAGGTAGAAATATCAGGGCTGGTTACAGAGATGGTTTCCAGCCAATGTCATTTATTTTGGGGATGAACTGTTTGAACATTAGAGGGTTTTTCAAGGTCTGAGACTTTAGGCCAGTCATAAACTCAACACCCTGTGCAAGACACTTCCTGGACTTTCAGCCATCCTGGATCAAGAAATCAATCAAGCCCTGGACAAGACAATAATTCACAGCAGGGCAGATCAACTTCCCAAACCAGAAGGGTTGAAGCTTTATAAGAATTTAACTACAATTCCATTGCAAGGTCATCAGAGCTGGTAATAACTGAGTGACTGAAACATACCTCTGGACCAGGGACTCCTGGTGGTCCTAAGGGTCCTTCATCTCCCTGAGGTGAAAAGAAATTAAAATAAAAGGCAAAGTAGTGACAAAATTTGGACTCACCATGCAGCAAGAATGAAATGCCTGCAGTATGAGCAGCAGTTAAACACAGGCTGTGTGCTCAGCTGTCACATTTTAACAGCTGAATCCTCCTCTATCTTAGAGCAGACTCTGAGGTTTCTCAGGAAAAAAAGATCTCAAGTCAAATCCTGCCAGTAAAAGCTATCCAAAATTTGACCAAGGCAACACCAGTTGATTTGGACTATGATGGGCTGGATTTGGCCAGTAGGGTACCCTGGACATGCTGCCATAACTCTGCTTCATTTGATTTGGCATGGATGTGAATGCTATAGAGATCTTTACTCTTTGTCTTTCTTACCCCCTTTTCCTCTCCCTTCCCCCCCAAAAAGCATGTTCCAAAATTTCCCACAGAACCATTTGACAACTGTGTGAACATTTCCCTTTTGCTTTCAGCTGGGACTACACGTGCTGCAGGATGGAGCTATCACAAAATCTCACACAGCAATTGGACTCAGTCCTCTCCCTTGGCTCTACACCAATTTCTAATGTGATAGGATCAGATCTACAGCTTCTAAGAGACCTTCAATTAAGCTTCACAAAAATTATCTCAAGTGTCTAAAACCAACTGCCAAGAGAGAAATTAAAAGTGCCCTTGGCAACCACAGCCTGGCTGCTCTCGTTTCAGTGGTCAGCTGTGGTAATGAAAGGGCACTGACAGGCTGAGAGTGGGACTGGGGCTCAGGAACCCAGCTCCATGGGCTCGGACAAGCCACCTACAATATGCCACATTTCCAGCGGGATGTAATTCAGAGCCCTGACCCAGTGCCCTGGGTGACCATAGTGGTAAAGGCACAGCGCTGTGCTCTGCTGCACACTGAAAGTCCTTCAGCACAGCTTGCACCAAACTCCATGTCCATGTCTTTGAGCTTACTTTTACACTCACTAGAGTAAATTGAAGGCAGCTTGGTCATGCCTGCCTGAACCTGGAATGCAGGGCTTCGATTCCCTTTGTATTTTGGCTGGAATATTTTTTTTCCTATTTCCCTGCAAATAAATGAGCTAATTTGCATTAATCCCATTTAGAGAACAAGCAGAAGAGTTCCCAGAAAAAGTTAAGAATTATTAGTGCTATTAAAACGAGCTCCTGCCCATGCACGTGCTCAGTGTTATTTACACAATGTCTCGTGACTCTGGACAAACAGCTTACACTGGCCTGAGTGAGAGGAAATTACACCGATGTCACTGGAGTTACAACAGGATAAACAGGGAACCCAGACGTTCTCTGCTGCTCCCATAATGTATTTGCAGCTCCAGGACAAATAAATCAGTGACAATTGTCCCCTTCTTAACGACTGCAAGTGGAATGATGCTTCAAGTTCTGAGGTGAAGTGGCGAGTGCAAGCTCTGAGGTGCTGGGCAAATGAATTTCTTCAGAGCAGCAATTCCCATTTCCTTCTCTTTTTACAGAGGGATATTTCTCCATGTGGGAGAGCAGAGTCTGCAGGTCTCATGATTGAAAAGGAACACGCTTAAGAGGAGCAGGCCAGGGCATGTCTGTGCAGGGGGATACACAGGAAAAAGGGCTCTAACACCCATCTGGGGGTGGGGGAACAGGCTTTAAAAGCAAAGCCAAGGCAGAATTTAGGGTCAGCAGATGCCAGCAGTGGCTGGAAGCAGAGATCACAGGACTTGGAGATCACACAGCTTAGAGGAAGCTCCTCTTCTGCAGGTCTTTGATCACTCAGTATAAGCATCTGCTTCCAGATTCAGAGGGACCAGAGCATTTTAAACCACGAACACAATTTCAGCATGCATTAATTTACAAAGTCGGCATTGTTCTTTAAATCAAACCTCTTCTGAGCTGAGGACACTCACCTCTTGTCCAGGCAGTCCTCTTGGCCCAGGTAAACCTCGTGCTCCTGGCTTTCCCTGAAAAAGAGCCAAAGGAAAAGATACTCAGAAAATAGAAACATAAGCTCAGAAGGGCAATTAAAATGAGAAAGTCTCTTTCACAGCCATGGGACATTATCCAATGTCAATTTTGTTACAGAAAAAAAATCTGAAGACAAGAAAATGCTGCACTTGGAAAGACCTCAAGCCAAACAGACCAAGCTGAGATGCTGGCCAGGACAATCTTTAGGAATCTCCAGGGGTTTCTCTCTTCCCCCCTTCCCACTACTTTGTTTTCCCTGGCTGCTTCCAACCCCACACAAAGCTGCAGTCTCCGCTCTACTCACCTTCAGACCTTCAGGACCGTTTTCTCCTGGTGGGCCAATGTCACCTGGGAAGCCCTGTAGAGAATGAGGAACAGTCAGGGTGCACAGGTGGAATTCTGCAGGTAGTGTCAGCCTCTGTGAGAGGTTTAGTTAAAGGCTAAGGGACAAGATGTGTTACACCCTGGTAGTGTCTTTGTGTGGACCACCACGGCTTTGGGAGTGAATGGGACACAACGGAGCAGCACCATCAGTTTGATGAAGAGCAGCCTTTCCCTGAAACTCCCTTTACGTCCATCTTCCTACAAGATTTATTGCAGCGAGGGCCTCCCTGTCATCACACAGCTAAAAGCAGCAATTTGGGTTTTAATTAATCTTTATGAGTCAGTGCATAATCTCTGTGCTCCGAGAAGGGAGCTGCAGCCTCCACGACAAAGGGAAGCAGGCGAGGAATTAGGAAAGATGCTGACACCCTCATTAGCTGCTGTCAGCCTGGCAGCAGCTCCTTCCCACCCACCCACCCTTCGAGGAGGAAACAAAGGAATCCATGCTTATTTCCAATAGCAACAAAGAGGAACGTTTGCTAAGGCAGCAGTCAGCTGAGAGCCCTTCCAGACCCTGCAAAATACCAGAACACTGATGAGGGGAAAACAGACCATCAGTTGTGCTGGAAGTGGCTTTCTAGCATCTTACAGATTTTGTCTGGTTGCTTAGGAAGGAGAAAAATGATGGTGTGCTGGGGGAAGCTCATCCTGCATTTAAGGTATCACTGTGACTTTTTTTTGGTAAGGGAAGTAAGAGGATTTTCTGCTTTAAATGGTATTTTGAGGGGCAAAAATTGAAAAAACTCCTCCATTTTATCTATGAGAAAAAATGGGAAGGAAAAAACGGGAAACCATGAGATGTAGAATAGGTCATGAACCCATCTTGATCCTTCCTACCCCATCACCACTCCTGTGCCATCATATCCCAGCAGAGAAGTGAAGCCCTAGGCTGCAAGGATGTGAGAAGCTGGTGGTGGGACTTACCTCAGGGCCAGGTGGTCCTGGAAACCCGACCGGTCCTTTGTCACCTACTTTTCCCTGCAGAAATCAGAAAAACGTGGGGAAAAGTGAGCTGGCTCCTGGCTGTCGGGTTTCCTGTTTAGAACAGCGCACCTGTTCTGCCAAGCTGTCTTTCCAGCTGGGCACAGAACCTTTAGAAAGGGAGATTAGGAAGCAGAGGGTGCTTGTTTACTTACCAGGGGGCCTGCTTTCCCTCGTGGCCCAGGGACCCCAGGCAAACCCTGGCTGCCCTGAGAGAGACACATTTTTTCAGAACACAATGAGGTATCAAAAAAATACCAATTCCCCAGGCTTCAGCTTTGCTGCAGAATGGGAAGCATCTCCTAAAGGCTGGACTTAGCCCTGCATGGCGCTGAGACAGCTGTGCTAATGTCAGTGAGATGTTTCTGAAGACAGCCCTGAATTTAGCCCCAAAGAACATGAGCTGATGCAGTTGGCTGTGGCTCAGAGCCACACAGGCTCCAGCACAGGGCTATGTGCAACATTTGTCAGCCACAGTCAGTATCACATCGAGTCACAGGGGAGAAGTCATTTGATCAGAAGTTATAGAGAGCATTAAGTGCTTCGCTGGGTCAGGGTTTAAGTTGCTGCACTGAGCAAACAAAATCTCCTGAGTCTGCAGCCGCTGGACCACACACATTCACAGACATCCCCATCAATCCCATCATTTCCAATCTCTGCTAGAAGACATAACCCCTACAGAAAGCCCCCTGCAGAACTGCTTTTACTATGAGTAACTACAAAATCCATATTCTGACATGGACTTTAGAAAGGCACAGCATATCCCAAACAGGAGCTATCCAAGCAGGGGAACCTGACAGCAGGATGCAGCTAATTCCAGCTCCTAGTGGATGAACTGAGAAAACTGGTGGCCACTGCTACGTAAGGGGGAAAGAATGATGGAGAAAAGAAAAACAATTACCTTGTCTCCTTGGAAGCCGATATCTCCTGGAACACCTGCTCTTCCCTGATCACCCTGGGTACACATCACCAGAGAGTTAAAATAGGCAACAGCAACAGCCAAAATGCCCAGGTTGATGCTTAGAAGGTGCTTTGTACAGCAAAAGTCTCAGCACCAGCTCTACTCAAAACTGAATTGCTGGCGAGCTGCAGATCACATTGAATGTAACAACAACTCTGAACAAAGTGTGTATTTCCCAACTTGATTCTAAGGTGAGAAAAGAAACTGCAGGAGAGCGAAAACCAGAAATTCCCAAGCACTGTGTATCTATAGAAGCTGCAAGAAGAGAGACCACACTCCTCTGGCTAACAGCAACCATTAAGGTGGTGAAGTGTTAAATTCAGCTGAACAGAAGAGTTCGGTTTTCAATGAATGAACCTTTTCTCTCACAAGGCTCTATAGAAAAGAAAACAATCCTCAGGGTTTCTGTGAGCATATCCCAGTCTTGACATCAAACATCAATCCTCTTCCATATGAAAACAAAAGCAACTTCTGGTAATGCTTTAGTACTACCTCACTGCCAATATCTGAGCTGAGATTCCGTGGGAGGGGTGGGCTGATGTTCACTGGTATGAGGAGCACATCACTGACAATATTTCCTCACCAAGCTGTCTATCTGTCCCCTCATTGGACCAGCATAACAGATTCTGACTCCCTGGGTGGAAGACAAATCTCCCTGAAGGTTTTCCAAGGAGCAGCAGACTACCTTACATTGGCTCTTAGCCCTGCTGTGAGCAGCTCTCTGGACCAAATGACCTTCTGACGACCCTTCCAACCTCACGTATTTAGTTATTTATTTAAACAGAGGATGAGTCAATGATGGGGCAGAGAAAGGAAAATTCTACTTGGAAAGCCAAAGGAGGAACAACTACTACAACTTGGTACAATGACAAGACCCAACAAAAATAACTGCTGGAGGAACTCTGTCCCATGAACTTGGCTTCCCAGCAAGGGAATGAGCCATTTTAGAGCTATATGTTTAAACACAGTCCATATGGAAGACATGTGGAGTCCTGCAACAGAGCCAAAGTCCACAGAGAGATGACGGAGAAAGTCCACTCTGGAAAAACCACCCACTTGTTATCAGAGAGCTGAAATAATTGTAACTACTTCAGTAACATGCAGGGGATAATGAAATTGTGGATGGTTCAGGTTTGAGTTGGTAAAGATTTTTCAAAGACAATTTTTCAGAAGAAAAATAATTAAGAGCTATGCAGATTCAATGATGGAAACATTTCATGAAGTCATGCTAAATTTGCTTAAATGTTTTGGTAAATGTTTCTGGATCCTGGAACACTGAATCATCTTCAAAACAAATCTTTTATATAGCAAAATTAGAATGTTGCTCTTAAAAATGTTAAATTGATTTTATTCATTTGGTTTATAACCTAAAATATTTTAATTTGAGTCAAACAACCAACATTTTGTTTCATCTAAACTATTTTCCACATTTTTTTTTTTTGGCACTGCAAAATGGAAACAATCAGCTCCTTACACAGCTTTGGTTTGGAGGAACCCCAAGTATTAGATACAATAGAAATGGCGAAAAAACTACTGTGTGACCCAGCTCCTTTACAGCTTTCTCTCATCTTCTCTCAATTTTCTACTTATTTTATGTAGTCCAAGGCTTAAAACACTGAAATCTACTTAATTCCAGCTCCCGACAGAAGGCAGCATGAAAACAGCTTTTCTGGAAGGGACAGGTTGGCTCTGAGGTTTGTCTTTACCATCAATTCTGAGGGTCAAAAAAGAAAGATTATATTTTTTATTAAGCAATTTTCTACCCAGACAGTACAAGTGGCCACTGAAATACTGTTTCAGAAGAAATACTTGGACATTAAGTAATAACTACTAAAATAAAAGGTTTCCTGAGCATAGCCAAAGGCAGGAACAAACCTTTGTTTTCAACCTTTAGGAAAAGGGGGGCATGACAATGAAACCAGTTCTCAAACAGCTCTGAGAAATGGGCATTAGGGAGGGTAAGAAGGAAGCAGGGGAAACAAAACACATCTCTTATCCTGAGCTGGACTTCATGCCAGATGTTCACATGTTATTGTGATAGCACAACAAAATTTCACAGCATGAACAGTCCATCTATGGCTGTTAATCTCTTAAACCAGAACTGAGGACTGGGGCATCACCTTTCACCTGCCCTGGAACTTGGACTCAGGGTCTGTGTCCTTAATAGGAGGGAAAAATTACAGAGGAAAGAGGTCAGGCATGTTTGTTATTAAAAACTGCGATGCTGAGATGACTAAATGGGCCTGCAAGGACTTTGTTCAGGGGGCAGGAAAAGGAATGTAGGATCTGAAATTACAAACAGCCTCTGCCCATGGGATGTTGCCTGTGCTTCATGTTTCACCTCTAAAAAGAAATGCAGATTCAGACACCCCGAGGCCCTTTGTAACCCAACACAAATAGAGAGGGGCTACAAGGGACCAATGCACAGCTGTGGGATGTGTTTGCTGTCTGTGGGATGTGTTTGCTGTCTGTGGGATGCAAAGGAGGTTGTTGTGCAAAATCCCCTCAATTTTCCTCAATTGGAAGTCTCTGTTCCCAAGACTTCCTGCTTTAGCAATGCAAAGGGAGCTAACACCACACAACTCCAGAGGTATTTGCCTGAGCCATGTCCTCCACAAGTTACAGATGTCCTGATTCATAAAACTCCTTTGTGAGAACAAGTAGCTGGGATTTCCTCTGCTTCCTCCACCTTTCCCCTGCACTCATCATCCCACATGTTCTTTTCAAGGCCACTCTTTATTTCAGAGTTATACAGTAATTCCATTTCTCCCTGTAAGAGCAGATAAAACCCCATCTTCCCCCTCTCCTTGCCTCCATGAAAACACTGGAATGGCAACAGAAGGATGACCTGGACCTGCCTGTCTAGCTGCTAGATAAAAAGATGTGATTTTTGCTGGAGGAGTGAGATGTTGCCCCTTATTCTGGTTCACACCTGGTCATGTGATGTAAGGACATTCTCCCAGGTGGACTGAGGTGGCAGCTCCAGTGACATTCCTGCTGCCTACACACACCATCCAGCTACCTCGTCATTATTCTCAGGTTTTACCAGCATCCATCGGACTGCTGCTGAGTGAAGGGAGTTTTCCTCAGCTACAAAAAGACAAACCTGTACAAGGCCACATGTTTTGGATGTGACCAAGACAGACGGGATTAATAGGAGCTTGCAGACATCCAATTAAATCTTCATCAACCCATCCCCAGGACAGCAGGATGACCTGAAGCTTGGAGCTTGCAGGGGGAGGCAGTTGGGGGGGAAGGAAAAGGTTTCCTGTACCTCAGGAGTGTGGGTTTGTTGGGAAGATGGATAATTCTGCACTTGGGAGTATTGTAAGGACAGCTCCAGAGAGAATCACAAACCATTTGGTTACTGTGACAGCAGTGGCTGGGGAAATACTGGGCTTAAATAGTTTCTATAAAGTGATGGAGACTGAACTGTCCAGGAAGTTTAATTTTGCTAAACAATGATTTAAATGTTGGTGATTTTTAAGATATTTAACCATTTATTCCGAGAAGTCGACGGAGGAGTCTGTGGACTCTAGGATCTGGTGTTTAGTCAAGAAACCAGCTACAATGTCTTAAGCTTGTCCTAAAGAAAAAGCACTTCTCTTGCCTTGTCATTGCTCTCAACAGAAGTGGAAAAGCAGTACAGGGGAGAAATGGAAATTGCAGACACAGGAGTCCTGGCAAAGAGCTGCTATGATATAAGAAGAGTTGAATCAATTGGTTTGACACTCCTTCCCCCCTGTGCAGTTTTGGGCTGCTATATCATTCTCTAAAAGCAAACATCTAAGAAGAGAACAAAAAAATCCAACAGGAGGAGGAGAATACACTTAATGGTCATTTTCCGCTGCCCTCCTGAGAAATCAGAGCCAGCAATAAATAACTGCACCTCCCACTCTTTCAGACTAAATAAATCCTACAGCCGAATATCTGTAGGAGGAGGGTTCTTGTGACACTGAGATGTTTACACACACAGCTTCATGCTGATTTATCTCAAGTTCCATGTTTCTGTGCCAGCACCACTACATCACTGCAATCAAGGCCCCTCTCCATTTTGCTCTTTCTAAAGTGATTTGTATCAGTTAGGGACAAGGCAATTTCCTCTCAGTAGAGAGCTGAACTGAGGTGAGGCTCCTTGAACAGGAGCAGGGGTATCCAACACACAACAGTTTTTCCAGGGGATCCACCTGGTTTGTTTGATACAGGGCTGCTTTTTCACACCACATTTCCCCCAAATGCATTAATACAAACTCACTGTCAGTGTTGGATCATCTCCTCCCCATCCCATCACGTAAACAACATAAAAACAGTGGACCACCAGTTAACTGTACATTTACTATCATCATCAGTGGGAGACGGGAGCTCCAAAGAGGATCTGAGCATAACTGATCTATACTCCATGGAAAAGGGGATGGGGCAGATATCAAAGAAAGAAAAATCAAAACTAGAGTGTCAGGAATGAAGGGAGAATGAGAGGATGGGGTAGAGATGGCCACAGTGGAACCAGCACTATGGTACTGAATAAGAAAGAGAAACTAGAAAGGGGGTTTCACATGCAAAATTAAAACACAGTGCAATAAGGGAGTATTCAGATCACCTTATCACCTTTCAGTCCATGTTCTCCAGGATTTCCCATCAGCCCCTGAAACAAAAGAAAGTTGAGAGTGAGGCTGAGCCATGGTGGAGACTTGCTCAGGTCTGTGACACTGCTGTTTGCTGATGGGGTGGTGGTTCAGACCCACAGCACTGGCCTGGCACAGTCTCAAGGTCAAATGCCAGACTGCTCCCAAAGTGTGCTCCACCACACATTCTTCATGTGCTGGAGGCACACAGGGAAAATGCTCCTGGAATTCTCCATTGACTCACACCTACTACAGAGCACCAGTTGGATGTTGTGTTCAACAGTCCTGTGCCTGGATGCACATCACTGCTGCCCATCCTTCTCTCAGGACAGTCACCACTGCCCAAAGGAGGAACAGAATAAACTTCAGCCCAGCTATGGAGGGATGAGAGCTCACAGAGCTCAGCTATTCTCTCACCTTTAATCCCTTTGGTCCTGGATAGCCAATTGGTCCAACGGGGCCCATGTCACCCTAGTGAGAGAAAGAAAATTACCACAGTCATTAGGTGCAAACCCAACAGATCCCTGCATGTGGTGTGAAATTCCTCTGGTATCCAGCCTCAGCATCCCTGAAGAAATGCACTACTGGTTATCAGCAAAAGCAGCATCCTGGCACGAGTCAAGGCTCTTTGAATATGCAGACAGCCCCTAAGTAAAGGCAGCATGCAAAGTGAAGAGAGGAGAGACAGGAGGTGAGGACGGAGGTGTCTCATCCTGCTACAGTGAGAGGTCAGCGTGGCATCATGTGTTGGGACTTATTCCAGTGCAGGAGGACAGCAGAGCTCTGGCTGCCGTGGGCACACACGAGCGATATACAACAGAAACCCTTCAGTGCTGGTGTTGAAACGGGCTCTGGCTGCTCTCTGCCATGAAGAGAGGCAGTGACAGGGTGCACCAGCCTGGCCTCAGTGTGTAAATAAACAGGGCAGGCTTCCTGAAGGAGCAATTCTCCAGCCGCAGCCCCAGGCCCGCAGCCATGCAGAGAAAGCTGGGTTGCAGCCGTCCCAACAGAGCCCTTTTCATACCTCCTGGCATAAAGGCTGCTTGTAGTAATGCATTTACTTAGAGCTCTGCCCACATGGTTAATTAGGAGAGCAAGAGGCTTTAGTTACACGTAATTCTGCTCTTCAGCCTCTCTAACACTGTGAACCAAACTCTGCAGGGTGCGTGAGGCAGCTGGAGCCTGGCTGGTCCCCATGGTGCCTGCAGGTGGCAAGGAAGAGACTGAATGGGGGCCATGTGTCACCTTCTCCATGACCTGCAGTGTGAGCCCTGTGTGCAGACCCTGGGGAAAGAGCTGGAGATGTCCTCCACAGGGAGGACAAGGTAGGATGGAGGTGCTCCCTTCTCCTGAGGAGGATGGAAGAGGTCACTCTTGGTCTTTCCCATTAGAGATTCTTCAGCATCCTGAATTCAGGAGATGCATGTTTCCTGGGACACAGGATCTAACTCAATTTGACCTGAATCTCAGTTTGAAGTTTGGCTGGGCCAGTGTAGAGGAGAGGACAGGCAGCTTCTGACTCCATCATCTCTAGAAGGATCATGATCCCATTTACCATCTCTGACCTTACACTTTCTAACAAACAAAATATCTGGGAGATAACAGCAACAAGGAAATGATAAATCTTTCTAAAAGCTAGGAGGAATATAATCCAATCTGGACAACGCCTTCAATGGTATTGTTTTAAATGGCAGTCTTCCTCTTCCAGCTTTTTGCCAGGAGCACATCCTTTCGGCTGCTATGGCTAAAGTAGCTACTTTCATCTCCACTAATGAGGGGAAACAGACCTAATTCCTCGTTCCATGGAAAACTTTCCCCTCAGTCCACCTCTGTCCAAATCTCCCATCTCCAAGATGGGTGTTCCACCATATTCCCTGCTGTTCCTTCAAGGAATGTAAGATTTCTGGGTTTGTGCAACATCTAGTGCAATGGAGGCCTTGATCTCAGCTGAAACACACTCCTATAACTTAAGCTAAGGAAAGGCAAAAGGGGAAGGTTTTTAACCATTCCTTTCAAGTCAAGTTTCCATGAATTATCACAGCTGAGGAGGAATCATTATGAAAGAATGCTGTAGTAGTAACAGAGCCTACCAGTTTTTGTGCATGGAAGGGAATAACCTGAAACAAATCCTAGGACCTAAAAATAAACCATACTATGTTCAGCTGGGCATTCACTAACCCCCAGCACAGCTGCCAGAGGAGTTGCCACCCATCCTTACAGCCATTTATCTCCTGCTGGGGGAAAAGTGGAATGAAGGGTGGAATTTGGTAACATAATTACCTGGATTAGTGATGGAATGGTGAGAGTGCATGTAAAATTCCTGTCTACACAGAGGACAGACTGTTCCTGCCCACGTTCTCTCCAGTGGACAAGAACTGTGTGTCCCTGAGGTCACTGCTTACAGGGACTTGCTTTTTAAGAGATCCTGGTATGGAATGAATGCTTCATCTTTGAAGAAATACCCTGGCAAACATTATCAAAAGGGCAAGTTATCAGGAAAAAAAAAGACACTAACAACAGATTTCTAATCTGTTTCCTTTTGCTTGGAAGGGTTTGCCCTCCTCCAACTCCCAATCCACCAGGAAACTTCCTCTCTCCCCAGATGTCACACCTCCCCCATACAAACAGTCATCCTGCTCACAGGAAGAGGAAAATCTGTGCGTAGTTAGGCAGGTTGAAAGGGTTGAAGCCCGACAAACTAGATCTCCATTTGTTTTTGTACTTACAATGAGTCCAAGGACTCCAGGAGGACCTGGGGCTCCCAATTCTCCCTAAAAGGAAAGACAAACCCACGTTTTATAGACAAGCAGAGACTGAAAGGCAGCTTAGTGTTTCAAGGGCTTGAGGGAAGGGAAAAGATCATCCCTCCCCCTTCCATCCCCCCTTTCAACCCCAGTCCCTTCCCCCACCAAAGTGATCCAGAACTTCCATCTGCGGGAGTGCACTCATGAGCATATCTTAGGAAGACACAGGCTGCTTGTTGTTGGGCAGTTATTCCCAGGGCTGACTTCCCTCCCAGGAGCAGGCTGGATGAAAGGAACATTTCACTGTGCAGGTGAGAGGTGGGAGCCCGTCCCAGGTGAGATCCAGCAATTGGCAGGGAGAGGGACCAGAGTAGGGAGGGGACATGGGGAGAGCAAGGCTAAGGTGGAAAGGAGAGGAAAGCTGCTGCTTTAGCATTGGGAAAGGTGAGTTTTTGGGAGTGGTTAAGTAATAATAAACTTCATAGGAAAAGGAAGACCTACATGAAAATGAAACTGGGTAGTTTGAGGAGAGGGTATGGCAGGTTCTGGTGCTGGCAAATGGGTCCTGGGAGTGTATTTGGCACCTTGTAACTCATCATTCCAAGGGTCACACTGCTGACTGTTTGGCTTCTCAGCTTCACCACAAACTTCCTGCATGTGAGCTCTCCAAAGACATGCAGAAGCACTGGTGGGTGCCTGATGGCATCTTCAAGTGAAGCACAGCAGAGAAGCTCTGCCAGAGCCCCAGAACTCACCTATCCAGGTCTCTGAGTAGTTCAGCAACCATGGGATGCTCAGCCTGTCCCATGCCTCCCTCAATGGCCTCCCCGGCCACGCTAACAGTGAGCTGCTTGTCAGGGCAAGGACCTGCTCTTACACACCTCCATCTCCAACGGGGCCTCTCAAAACAAGTGCATTGGAAATGCTGAACTTCCTGTTAACTCAGACAGTCCTGCCCCTGCTCTGGATCATGCTGGCTACTTTCTTTGACAGCCCTGCTCAGTTTATGGTGCACATCTGGTGGAGTCCCCTCCAGTGCAATAAAGCTCCCCTTTTATGGAAAGATTTGCCTAGTGGAAGAAGGAAAAAGAAGGGGACGCAACGTGACTGAATGTGCCCAGGGCTCCTTGGGTAAAGGGTTACGTGTGTTTATTTTATGGGAAGTGGAGTAAAGGACTATTGGGCAAGCACACACACAAAAAAGTGTTTCATAATCTCAACCAGCCTAAAATTACTTTTTTTTAATGGTCAGTTCCTTTCCTGCATACTTGGGACATCTGTGGAGCAATTGTTCCTCATGGGTGGGATTTCTGTGTCCTCAGAGCTACTTTTATAAGGTTGGCTTCAAGCTTTTAGCCAAAGCCTGGCATTACTAGGCTCAGGAAGAAGAGGGAGTATGCCAGGAATGCTGAGCACAGGAGCTGCACGATGGCCTGGGTTTCCAGGAAGCTCTGCAGGCTCCCAGGGTGGCTGGGCTGCAGGATGGGCGGATGGTCAGGTCTTGGCCCCACCAGCCTCAAGGGGCACTTCCCAGATTTCTGACTTATGTCATATGGATATTCCTCAAGAGAACAGGCATATGTGGAAATGCATGACCTCATGGCTAATGGAAGAGGATTTCCTCTTGGAAGAGGAGGGGGTGGACTCCCCTGAGAGATGTGGACATGACTAGTTGTTAATTTGAGCCATTCCCTGGCCCAGGAAATGGAGGATTTACAAGTGGCCTTTCCTGGCTATCAGTCCCTGACCTGCGAGGGAAATCAGGCTCTATTCTCCTTTTTTCAGTGCATGAACCAGGCACTGGGACAAGAGAGAAGGAGATGAATCATTCCCACGTTTTATTCCTGTCATTAAGAGCCTAATTGGAGTGGCTAAAGCACTCAGGGGAACATAGGATCTGGAATGTGATGGCCCAACAGTTCTCAGTGAACTGGTAGGAGGAAAGAAGGCCCCTGAGGCTGGAAGAGCCTGTGCTGTCCCTGGAGGGGATGGAAAGGAGATCAGAGGCTGTCGGGTTCAGCCTTCCCCACGCAAGCAGGGGATCAAACAGAGGATGTGGCAGCCGGGCCTCCGGCTGCCCTCCCGCCTGCGACAGTTCAGCTGCACACCCCACCTACCAAACCCAGCATATTTGTGTGCTCCACAAACGGACTTTCTGGCATTTTTCTGCGTCTGTGACTCCGCTTGTGACCCTGTGAACCTCCCTTTAAGTCAGCCCAAGCAGTCTGTTTTCATTCTGTGATAGCCAAGGCACATTAATATTTAAAAGCCGTTGATAAGATGAAAGAAGAGCAATCCTTCTGGATGAATTAACGGGACATTTGCTGCTCTCCCAGGCTCTGGGAACTGCCATTCAGCTGACTGGCATTGAGAACATCTTCTGAATGGGGCTTAGACAACTTGCATATTCAAAAGAAAACAAAATAAGTTATTTGGGGGGGAAAAAGTCTTCCTGTCCTCCAGGATCCCCGCTCTTCCTGGTGGGCTGGCTGGAAATAGCAGTACAATCAGAAAGTTTTCTACTTTGAGACTACTGATTTCACTCTGACCCATGGCTTAAGTTGACTGAAGGATGGGAAAAGTCCTGCAGAAGTATTCCTTGGGAATATTCTTTCAGTTCACTGCATTTATGACTCTTGTGCTGAATTCCCACAAAAGCTGGAGTGTAGCTGAGCTTGGCTTGGTGATTGGAGTCGATTGTATAAATAACTTTTATGCTGCATATATGATGAATGGGAACTTGCAGACACATGTGGAGTGGGTTACTTCACACAAATCATCCCATCAAACCCCAGAGCAGCACGGTGATTATGTGTGAATAACCAAGGCAGCAGGAATTTCAAAGAGGAATCAGTGCTGCTCACATGCTAATTCAGGGAGAACCAACAAAGTAATTCAGAAAATAATTTAGGATAATTAATACATCTGAGAACTGTTGCAAACCACAAGGACATATTCTGTGAGCAGTAGCAAACACAGCACATCCCCACAGTTTAGTGCTACAAGAGCAGAGCGAATAAAGCCTTATCAGCACCCAGCTGCTTAAATGTCCTCTGTGACCATCCTGATCCAATTCCTGATCCAATTCCCAGGAGACACATCCCACTCTTAGGAAGCCAGCAGGAGTCAGATGAAGACTGTAGGGAGGCAAGAACTCAGGAGACTGAAGACTTATTCCCCATGCAATCCCAGGGCTGGCTGAGGGATGGGGCAGGCAGCAGCCTCGGCTGTGGAATCTGTCTCCCAGTGCTCCCAGACACTAGAGCAGGGAATCTGCGCCCTGTGGTATGGACAACATGGTCCAAACACTGCTTGCTCTGCCAGAGCAACATCCTTGCCCTTTTTCTCTTGACTTTCTCCTAGTCACACCCTCAGGATAAGAAAGCATCTGTCAAGACTCAGGTGGGAAGATAAGAGATGGAGACAGAAAACTGATGGCAAATGATGACCTGACAGTTACAGGAACCAAACAGGAATTTTCAGCAGGGCAGGGATGTACATTTGTTTTTCAGGAGGGACAAAGCCAGCTAGCAGCTGCCACCAAGCTTAAAAGCTTCACTCAGCTCTAACTACACGATGCAGTACAGTGTGCTGTCTACCGAAAAAAAGAAAGGAAAATACTACAAACTTACAGGGTTCCCATCGATGCCTGGAGGTCCTCGTTCACCAAAATTACCAGGAAAGCCCTGAGAAGAGGAGGCAAACATGAATGTTAGTTATTGAGGCTCCCTGGCATAGACAGTCAGTTACAAACCATTCCCCTTGCACCATGTGCAGCACTTTGGAAAGCAGTAGGACACACGGACATGTGGGACAGCCAGCCTGCCTGTCCTCATCCAAATCATTCCTGCCACACCAGCACAGGTCAACAAGGCCAAACCCCTTGATTCATAAACCTCACTGCAGTGACTATATTAAAAAAAGGTTTGTCAATCTGAATTATTTAGCGCTATCTACTAACAGGATCATTTGAACTGCACCCCCTTCTCTCAGGATAGCTGGACAGCACAAAGCCTGTTGGAGCCCATGCACATGCTTAATGGAGCTGATTGGAGATGCCTGGTGAATTCACTCCCTTTCAGCTTGCCAGAGGAACAAACGCTTCCAAACTCATTACAGTCCACACCCCAGAGCTGTGAAAGACCATGTTTACTACATGAAAAAGTCACCACAAAAGACGACTTCATCTCGTTATATCCGATACAAGTTTGGAAGACTTCAGACAATTATAGAGAAGGGAGTGGAGGTACTGAGCCAGAGCCAGAATATGGTGGTGTGACACGTTCTCTCTCACTCTTGGACAGATCCTGTGCTCCTCTAAGCCCCCCCACTTCCCTGCTATCACCAAATCCCAAAGCAGCTTTCTCTCCCCTGTCTTGCCATGCTCTGTCTCCTGCAGGAAGAACTCAAACTGGGAGTCAAAGTAAAAGTGCTTTATCCCCTTCTCTGGCTTGCCAGAAATACAAAGGAGAATGCAGGCATGTTCTGGAATACCTGAGAGCTGAAGAGACAGGGATGAAGCAGAAAGGGACAGGATGCTCTCTTTTCCTGCCTGCTTCCCTGTATACTACAAACACTGGTTATCTGGAAAAAGCAAATCCGAGGGAAGTTGAATGCAACAGCCAATGGCAACACACTTATCTGGAAACCCATTGGTAACAATGAAAACTGAAATGATCACAGCAGACAGAGAAGGAAAACTATACTGGGGAGCTCTGTCATCCAAGACCTCCCTTGACCTCTGAGGGTTTACAACTCCTGGTGAACAGAAAAGGTAAAACGTTACTTCGTAAAATCTAAGGTGAGAGATGGGAGACTTGTTTAAGTCAATCAAAATTTTGCCACTGACCTCAGAGCCATCATTTCAGCTCTTCTGTACCAATTGCCTACAGCACGAAGGACTGAACCAACATGAGCTATTGCTTGCTTGGAGTCATCACTTCTATTTTGTGGGAATCACTGCGAATAGGAAAGTTGTCAGCCTTTCTCCAGCTAGGCACTACATCCCTGAGGCTTGTGCATATGCCAAGAAGCTGTGGTAAGCAACCACTGGAAACATCCTTCTGCCATCTAGAGACAAAGATGTCAAATATAACAAGAAGGCAGGGGGCTACAATTTTCTTTAATTAAAAAAAGGGGGAAAATAACTCTGCTACATGCTGAATCAATCAGATCAGAAGAGAGAGATGTGCAGGGAAAACTCATTTCTCAGGCAAGACAAAAAACCAAGAAGACTGCCAGAATATTTTGCTGTTTACAGTCATAGGGCTTGCCAAGGAAAACATGAGCGTGCATAGACTGATACTGTACTTACGCTGCTGCAGATTTCAGTCACAGCCTTCAGCATTCCCCCAGCTGCATCCTTCCTTCCTCAGAGGGCAGAGCTAGGCATGGAGTGACCCATGGATGCCACTGAGCAGCAGTCTGGCCCTACGGCTGCTGAGGTGTCTGCTATGGAGCTGAGTTCTTGCCAACATGGGGAGATTTTACTATTTTGAATGGTACAATGAAAACAATATTGCTACGGCAGCATAATATCAGCTAGGGGAATGCTTGCTCCAGACTAAAACACCATTTTCTGAATTTGGTTTAAAACTGTTGCAATGTGACATAAACAATGTGCTCCTGTGCCAGAATAAGAGAATCTAGATAAGGAACTATTTGAACGCATATGTTTCACACATGTGTTTTGTGTCTTTTTATGCCTTAGTTTCCAGTATTAACCTTGCTGCTTAAAGACAGGAAATTTGAAGCACTTGGTGATAGAATTAGTAAAAGTCTAACTTTTACACAGGTTTTCCAGCACTAGATCTCCAAATACCTAGAAAACCAGATTATTCCTGTGTTTGGAAGGCAGAGCTGAGCACTGGAGGCCACTTGGCCAATACTACCCAGCAACCAAGAGATTCAGTAATAAAACCTGCTCACAGCACGCTGTGACTGCCCACAGAGCTCAGGGTTCTGCCCATCCTCAAAGCGGAAGGAAGCTGAGAAGAAAAGCAGAACAGGCCCAGCACAATACTCAGCACCGAAGCCCCATCCCTGCCAACACCTGATTGTCCTTAACACACGATCTGCACTGCTGGCACTAGCAACCCCCAGCCCCAGCTCACCCATTGCTGGGGGGGTGGGTGGTCCCCTGCTACTTTTTGGCCCAATCTGTAAAACAAACTCACAGGAGGAGACAAATGGAAAGAGCAGCTTCAATTCAACTAACTCCAGGCATCCTAGCCTAGCAGTTGAGCTTAGCACGCAAGTATTAACAGGTTTTGCACATTAAATGAGGCTAAGGCTGGTGGCTGTGGCATGGAGCAGGATATTTCAGCATCCATACGGTCTGCAAAGACCCAAACCAGGTTGTGAAAGCTATCCTAGCACAGCTCTTGCACAGCAGGAAACAATCAATCTTCTAAGCCCCTAATGAAAAAGAAAGCACTTTGTTTCCACGGGGTAAGAAGTAGCAGTTTAAACCACAATAACAGTTCCAGTGACCACAGTGTTCGTATTTATTGGATCTTACACATCTGTAAAAGCTATTTTTTTGGTGCCTCTCCTGCCTGAGCCTAAAGGAGAGGGATGTTCCCCAGGAACAGACCTAGCACTATTCAACTAAAACAAGCAGCCTACAAGTTGCAAACAGACTTTGTTATCCCACCGGTTTCATTCCCCTAAGCAGTGATACCTCTGCTCTCCCATGCACGGCTCCAACAGCCTGAGGAGCCCAAACTGAGGGGGAATGCATGGGGCAGGAAGCTCATTTTATGGTGCTGGCAGACAGGTGGGTCACAACTGGCAGCCCATTACAGGAGACTTTTGAAAGAGATTAAAAGGTCCACCAGATTCAGAGTCTCCTGTGAGTGCAGAAGGGGTTTTGGTACAGAAAATCCATCATTTTTCAGGGAGCTGTTTTTTCAGGAAAACTAGTCCCTGGAAATTATGCTTAAGAATTGAGACAGCAAAGGAAAACACCCCAGTGAAAAATACAGAGCCATGCATCCTGCCCGCTCTGTGGGAGGGACAGGACATACAGAGAAGGATCAGGACAGGGAAGGGAATGGCAAATGGCAGCAGAATTAGGAAGAAAACGCTCGACTAACAAATTGTGCTGGCCAAGAGGTGGCGAGGTGTTCCTCCACAGTGCTCCAGTCAGGTATGACAAAACGTTTGGCTCTATCTCACAGCTGGGAAATTCAGAGATGAGGTGGGGAAAAATGTCCAGCTGAATGGACTTTGTGGGAGCCAGTGAACATCCCAGTTAGAGAATGAGGGAGTCCCGACAGGATTTCACATTGTCATTGAAGGAGAAGTTCAATGAAAGAAGCAAGATGATGCTTGGGGAGGAGTTGGAGAGAGAGTACACAAGCAGACACTTTGGACTAACAAGATCCAAGTGCTCCTGTGCTCCCCTGTCCCCAACCCAACCACAACCCAACCCAATTTGTCCTTGCTGCACTCGGTGAACAGAGACCCAGAGAGATGGAAACGGATTTATCCCAGGTTACACTGAGAGGTCTGAAGCAGTAACAAAGCACACTGAAGCAGTAACAAAGTCTCTATCTTTGACATGTTCCAATAGTACCTTAATTCTTTTTCATCCCAGCTCCCTGCAAAGGGCATCCTTTATAAACCAGGAGACTCCTGCTGAGAACAACCAGACCTAGACGGACACTGGAACCAGCTCCTCCTGCATCAGGGGATTACATCCCCCTCCACCTCCCCTTCCTTTCTCCCTCTGCTTAAAGCAAACAGAGCAGCCTGCTCTTTCTGCTGGCTGTTGTCAGCCAAAGCACTGCTCCTGGTTGGAGCAGACACCACTGCTCCTGGTCTCTTGTCCCTGGAAGCAGCTGTCCCCTGGGAAGCAGGGACCAGTGACACACACGGTGTCCTTTGCTCCACCAAAGTCCTTTCAGGTGTTCATGTATGGGTGGGTGTGTTGTATGTATACAACATCTGATTCAGTTTAAAGCACTTTCCCTGAAGGAGTATGGGAGGCAGTCTGGCAGCTGCTGCTCCGAAGAATCCTGGCAGGTCTTCACGCCAACAGAATCGTTCTCCAAAAATAGGATTTTATTTTCCTGTTGGCTGAAGGTGAAGCTGCTCAAACCAACCAGCCCTCCTGTCTTGCTGCAAAAGACTCTATTTGCCAGTTGGCTCCAGCCAGGTGAATCACTGCCCAGGAGCCTCCCCGGGGATGGAACTTGCAAGTTAAACAATTTGAGTAAGGAAAAAGAAAAAAAAGGTGGAGGAGAAGCAAGGCTGAGGGTGAGAGAAAGCATTCACTGGAAAAAAAGAAGGAGAATAAAACAAACAAGTGTAGCTTATGTTGGCAGCTCACACCTCTGAGAGAATTCCTGCTGTGGACAGCAGACTGAGCCCCTCCACAGGTGAGCAGGGGGTGGCTCAGCGCCAGCAGGAGTCACCCCAAAAGGGAGCCTGGCAGACCCTGTGCTCCTGCTGTGCCTCCCACCAGCTGTAACTCAACAGCTACAAAGGGACCTCTGCCTTCCCCTGGCTCTAGGCAGTTTTCACCCCAGCAAAGAGGGAAATGCCATCATCAGCTGGGTATGGAGTGAAGGTCCTGCTGCAGCTCTGCTCCTCTGCCACCCGAAAGGAAGCTTTGCTCTCTCCTCCCCTGGGAGACTTCCCAGCTCCATGTCACCTCTTGGGACAAAGATTTCAGGGCATTTCTTAGCATAACTATCCCTCCAGCTGTGGGAGCATAGCAGGAGCAACACAACAAAAATTTCCTGAAGCCTTTCCAGCCAAACATCACTCAAGTGAAATGCCAGCCCCTCCACACTCCTGCTCTATTCCTTTTCCACTGGTACAAGATCTTTTCCCAATCTGCAGAGCTCTAACCAAGTTACCATTGCACAAACACGTTGGCCTAATGCCAGAGACCACTGAGCCTGCCACTGCTCCTCCTTATCTGTGGGCAACATTTTCAAAACAAGCAGCCTCCTATTCAAGAAAGTCAAGCAGCTTTAGGGGTCAAAATGTTTTCAGACTCAGAGGTGACAGTTGCATTACTTTTTCCTTATAATTTCTAATGAGAATAAGTTTTGAGCTTTGATTTATGAATGAGCTTTTCCCTGAAGGATTAAAGATACCTGGGAGGCCTTGGTTCAGTTCCTCATGAGATTTTTGAATGATGATGGACAAGTCTCTTAGGAACATTCTTGGAAAAAAACCAAATATCTTTGGGATTATTTCTTTTCTTTCAGTGGAAGTTATAGCTCTTGGCACCTTTCAAACCCCTTTCCCTGTGTTTTCAGTACTTTGTTTCGTCCATTCTTAAAAAAATGAAATACCTACTGATATTGTCCACCTCGCCAGGTTATTTGGATGTTGTGATCATGGACGTAGGAACATGTGAGAAGTAATCATCCAAGCACCTCACCACAGAGATTTGGGAAACTCCAGACACGTGGAACACAGCTCAGGCAAAAAAGAGATGGTGACATTTGCTCTGGGCTCATGCCTGCATTTCAGAGTGGTGAACCAGGCCCAGAGGGGTGGAGAGACCAGACTAGCTGCCCAGCTTCAGTGTCCAACTTCAGCATTAAAAAAAGTCACTGATTGCTCAAACCACATCTATTTTAAAAATTTAGGTTAACAAAGCAAAAAGAAATAGCAAAGAATTTACTTAAAAGGCTAACAGGAAACATCCGATCCATGGGCTAAAACTCTCTCATTAAAAGTGGAGCTTTGTTCATGGCTAGTTTTCAGGACCTCCACTGGACTTTTCATGTAAACAGAATGATTAAAAGCATATTATATTTTTAAATTAATCAGTTCCTGAAAAAGTCACCAAACATTTTGGTGCTGTGCTGGGGTACTGGCACAAAACAGAGCTACCACAGTCCTGTCCATTAGCTCCTACAGACCATTTGTGCTCCTTCCTGCAGCTCATCGTGTGGATTTACCTGTACACACAGGTCTTCAGTCCACACATTTCTCCACTGGCTTTAGCTGACCACATCTGAGACTGCTACGAAGTTCTGTTACCAGTTCCCCAAATCTCAACTCATGTGGTGCAGGAGACTCTTGGTTCACTCCAAATGCAAGGAAGGGTCTCAGCTGCATCCAAAGCAGGGAAAAGATTGGAGCAAGAGAGGAGCTGTTTATCATCTTAGTCCCTACGGAGAGAAGCAACATTCATTTTGTTGGTGATCTGTGGTTATGCCAGCCTTTCCAGACACATGGCAGAGCATGTCTCCTCACTGTTTTCATGGACAATAGCTGAGCCTGTGTACCTTGGCAAAGCCCCACGCTCTGACGTTCAGAATGGATCTATCTCAGCCATCCATCAAAAGGTTGGGGGAGGCTACAAAACAAAACCTGCCTGACCCAGAGGTAGCCCTGCTTTTGGCTATCCGGAGTCTCCCATGAGGCAATTGATGCCTTTTCATACGATGCAAGAGCCTACTCATGCTGGTGGGGAGGGTAGGAGTATCTCGTGCCCTTCTGACAGCTTATCAGATGAAGAAAAAAACAATCTATTGTACCTTGTTCACTGGAGGCAGGAGTTAATGCATGATAAGTAAACACAGAAGAAGACAGCACACATAAAAAACAGCCTGGTGAGAAGCTGCCACTGTGTCACAAGCTGGGAGCTGGAGAGGGTGATCCTGACTGTGGTCAGCTCCTGGGAAGTGGACGCCTGCTCCAGCACCCTGGCATTGTACTGGTGCTCCCAGTGAACACTGAGGCTGGTTCCAGTGGCTGCCAGGCCATTGCTGGCTCTCACTGCCCCCATGCTGTGGGTGACAGGGGAAGGACACTGCTGGACTCACTCACGTGCCGATCCCTATTACTTCAAATCCATGAGCCATTTTATGGTACCTCTTCCTTGACACATGAGCTGTAATCCTTGGCATTTCCACTGTAAGCTTCAGCTGCTGAGCTCCAAGGAGAGCTCTCCAAGGACAGTGTGTTATCCCTGGTTTGCACAGAGCTGGAAGAGCCGATCAGCTTGTGTGACACTGCATGCCATGGAGAGAAACCAGAACAATGAGCACAGAGATGGGCAGGGAAGCAGAGATATCTGCTTGTGGTGTTAATGGCTTGCTCGTGCTGCTGTTACCAAATCCTTCCAGCCCTGGGGATGGTCTGATCCTGTGCTGTTTTGGGGACCCTTTGGGCCAGGGCTTTTCTTTAATGAGGTGTTTGCATGGTACCTGACACAGTGAGGCTCTGAGCACAGGACCAGCAGCACCACCAGGTTCTCAGAAAACGAAAGGAAACCTCACTTGCGTTTGACTGACTTGTGAATAGATCTCAGACGAACCTCAAAATTACTAAGTATGTCTTTGAATTAAATTTTGCTCCTTTTCTATCTCTTTTAAAAGAATACTACTAACAAAACAGATTGTAAGCAAAAAACCATAGGTATAAAATAGCACAGCTGGTGCAGTACTGACACTCTATGTGAAAAAGAGAAATATAAGCACACATCAAAACCAAAGATGAACCAAAAAAAAGCTCAAAGCTCTTTGGATATATTTCCTGAAAATTTGCCCTAAAGTCTTTTCCTCTAGCAGGGCTTAAGAACTTTTGAAAATATTCCGCTCTATTTGAAGTTTAATACAATCTGCAGTGCAGACACTTCTGATTGTGGCTACCCATCTCCCACAGCAATAAGAACAGCTTGGTGTTCCTTGAGCTAGTTCTATCTCCTACTCTTCCTATGAGTCATTTCCTACAGTGGCAGCACAGCTCTTTCCTAAAGATGAACCAGGACTGACACATTGCCTCTGCATGGCTAGACAGGGTATGAACAGCTTCTCTCACTCCTTCCCCCAGCACCCCTAATGGGGTCTTGTTTTTATTATTTTTTTTCCCAGCTGCTCAACTGAACACCATAAAAATCCACAAAAAATACCATAAAAAGACAGTTTTTTTCAGCCACTGCACGGGCAAGACTGAAGGTTTAACCAAGCAGTTGCATCAGCTCCAGCCCCCCAGCCCATCTCTAAAACAGGCAGATCCAGAGATGTACAGACTCATGTTATTTCAGCCTCCTTCATGCACTGGACTCCAATCAGAACTCTCCCCGCCCCCCCGACCACCCCCAGCCCTCTCCTTCTCCAGGGCCCATCTGTTGGGATGCACTGGCCTCCCGCATCACTGATGTCAGGCAGGGAGAGCCAAGCAGGAGGTGGAGTCAGCTGTTTCCACGACAGACTCACCATGTCCCTCACAGCTCTGCAAAACTTAACTTCCCTGGAAGGATTTCAAGACCTGACTCATGTCCAGTTCCTCTATTTTAATCATTCCCTCTTACATCATTCTCAGAGGCCCACGGTGTCACATGCAACCTCCCCCAGCCCCCCGCTCCTCCTCAGCTGAGCACTGAACCACTGCCAGCTCTCATCCCAAACAAAGCTAGGTACAGAAATATGTGTGATACCAACTCCCTCCCTCCTCTCCAGAGCATTCACCAGCTTTGATGGCAGCTAATAAGGGCTTCCAAGAGCTCCCCCCTGCAATGACAGCACTGAGATAGCACAGGAACAGCAGCCATGCCAGCAAACCTAAGGGTGCAGGGATGGGAGAGATCAGAGAAATCCCAGAGGGCTCATGAAAACCCCAAAGCAGCTGGGAGGCAGGACTGGCCAGGAGATAGATGTTGGGAAGAGAATCAGGTCAGCTGGTTCCTGCTTTCCATTTCTCCCAGAGACTTCCTAAATAACTGTGGATGTCATTTAATCTTTCTGTTCACGCTTGGAAGTACGAATTGTCAGCATCAGTCCTTTCAAGATTTCTTATTAAACCTGATATCATAAAACAAGGATGGAGCCAAAACTCTCAGAAGGAGCCAAGCAGAATAAAGGTGCTCATGCGTAACCATTTAATCCCTTCCCTAGATCCCAGCCTAAATGCCTCCACGGCTGAGAGATTCCCCGCTGATCTCAGGGGAGCCCCTTACTTGCAGCAATGACTGCCAGACCGAAACCCTTGCCTGGAAGATTACAAATCCTGGCCAACCAACAGCTGGAAGGCTTTGAGCCTGCAGCATGCTCTGTGCAGAAAGAGCAGAGTCCCTGCACCTAACGACAGCTGCTGTGTTTGTTTTGCCCTGGCCAGTGAGTCATGGTTACACCATGGGCTCTGCATTTATTCAATATGGGGGTTTCTGGTGCAACCAGCAGCTTGCAAAAGATCTGGTATGAATTTCCAGTACCTCTCCAAAAAATCTGCTTGACTGCTCCCCATCCCAGGCAGAGAAGGACAGGTGGGATGGACATGGCACTGCTGAGGTGTTTGCATGGCTTTCACAGTGAGAACATCAGTGAGTGGTGGGTGTGGGACTCCTGGGATGGACATGCTCCAGGTGAGGGGGGCAAACGGAAAGCACTGGATTTTTCTGTGTGTGGGTGAGTGGACATTTTGCAAGAAGCCTGTGAGTGCAATGCTGTCCAGAGGTCAAAGGAAACTCAGGCTGACATGAAGGACAAGGTGCAAAGGCAATGAGACACAAGAGAGCTCCAACAAGCCTGAGCTCTCTGCTGATTGCTGGAGCAAAAAGCTTTATCCAACTTCCTAAAGGAGGCATACAGAACTGCTTGGAAGAGGGTTGATGGGGTAAAGTCTTTCCTTTCTGTCCTTTCCCTGTTTCCTCTGCTAATTTCAGTATTTTTACCACTTGCTCTTGCTTTTTGATACAGTCAGCACCGCCCCCCTTGTTCTTCTACACAGCTCTCACAGTTGTTTTCAGCCCTACCTGCAAAAACCTCTTCCTCCTGGCCAAGCTCTCACATCTACCTGGTCTTCTTGCTTCTCAAACACATCTTCCCTGATCTGTTACATCACCAAGGACAAAAAGGTTTCTATACAAAACCACACTTGGGTTACACAAACCAGGATGGGACAAGGGTTGGAGAAAGTCACAGCAAGAAAAGGATAACGTGATGGAACCGGTGGGAGTGCAAGGGAGGAGAGGGAACAGAGCCAGTACAGACACCTTGGATGCTGTAATCATGGTTGGGAATTAAAAAGTACATCCAGGGAAACAATTGGTCAGAGGTAGGACAGGAGGGAAGATGTTGCAGAAGAAAATCTGAGAAGTGTAAGATCCAAGGGAGCATGGAAAAAGAGCGCTAATGCCTGTGAATTGAGCAGAGCATGGAAGAAAGGAAGAGAGCAATATCTCTATCTTTGGTTTTCTTCCTGCTTGAGAAGACAGACATGGAAAGGTTTGTTTGAAGATATGAAAGGACCCAGCCAAAAACCAAATGTCTTGTTTCCAGTTTCATTCAACAACGTCTGCATAATAGACGAAAAACTTTACCGGCCTACCCATCTTGCCCCTCTTCCCAGGAACTCCAGGGATCCCCTGCAAGGAAAAAACACAAGAGAGGGGAAAAAAAAAAAAAGTTCTGGTTGAGAAATCAAACAGCCAACCAACAATACAAAACAAAATGAGAAGAGAGGAGAATGCAAAACAGGCTAATGACTGCAGCATTGTTTGGGAATCAAAATGTCAGCTACTTGCAGTCGGCTGCGAGAGCAGAAAACAATTAACCTTCACCCATTAACTACAGCCTCCCGAGGACACACGCAGGCAGCATCCCCAGGCTGGGGCTGTGCTTAGCAGGAGCAGTCATTAAGCTACTGGTCTGGAACCGAATTAAGGCCACCGCCGAGGCACTTGCTGCAGAACTTCTGTTTATGTTTCTTATTTAGTTATACAAGCATTAAATCAGTGTCGCCAGGGCGCAGGGCAGGCCCCTCCCAGGCAGGCACACACATGCTCACTCCCACATGGTCCTGGGGCCTCTCTGGTTTCCGGAGCTTGCATTTGAGGGAGAAAAGGATGGAATCAAACAGTGTTCATCTTCCAGTAACCTTTCTTAGGAGCTCTTGTAGCAGGAAGAAGGGGGCACTTGGATGGGAAGAGATTAGGTGGGTGGGAGGATGTGGAGATGGAGAGTGGAAAAACAAGGCATGTCCTGTAAAGCTCTGAACACTTGGGCTGGGGGAAGGCACGATGAAAAGGATGGGAGGAAGGGAGGACACAGCCACAGCTACCCACTCACAGCCCCATTCTTGATTGCCCAACTAAGTGCTACCAGAAATAAAGCCATTTTCAGAAAGCCCAGCACTGTCCCTTCTGAGAGCCATGCTCTTTCCAAACATCTCCAGTCAGACACACAAGATGCTGAGACAGCGTGGCTGGGAGGTCATTCCTGTGGGAGCAGGGAATCTCCATGTATATTCTCCTCATCCTGCCCCACCTCACTAAGATGAACTGGCAAGGGGGAGAGGGAAGGCAGGTTTTTAAGTGAAGGAGAATATAGAAAATCTCCTCTGTAGTCAACAGCGAGGTCTGACGGCTGTGTCTGAAGCCTAGGTTCTCCTCAGCTGAACATCAGCATTATACAGGGACACAGGTCTTCATTCAAGGGTAGGAAGAGACTAAAGAAGGGATAGTTAAGCATTAGGCATGCTTGCCTCCTTCCTCAGGAACTAGGGATAGAGAAGATTACATCAGGCTCTGAAGAACTGCATTCAACCAACACACCAAGGTTTTCTTCACAAAATACTCACTCGTTCTCCATCAGCCCCCGGTAGCCCAAATAATCCTGGGAGACCGATATACCCCTAAAAAAAAGAGGAAACAAGTAGTCAAACACATTTCTCCATTAGCATCCAGTCAGTCTGTGTTTCCTGAAGAGCAGAGCAACCTCCAGCGTTGGTCAGTGGCAGCCATGATGAAATAAACCTTGAGGCAAGTGTATATGCCCATGGACTGCATGGTGCTGGCTTCCACGATGTAGTCCAAGGGCACATACCCTCACACCAGGGATCAGGAAGACTCCAGACAGGAAGAGGACAGCCAGAGAAAACCTTACCTGGGCTGGCTCTATGTGTACCTGAGGGAAATGGAGCTTTGTTTGAGGTTAGCAAGAGTGATAGCAAAAGTAATCCACAGACCTACACCTCCTTTCATCTCTTTCTTTGCCTTTGACACTCATTTCCAACTGTCCTGTTGCACCAAGCCCTTTCTGCTCGTCTTCTGTCACCAGATGGTCACACACTGCAGCCCCTTCTGAGGCAAACCCCCCCTTTTCCTGGCACCAGGGCTGCCACCACCCTGCAGTCAGTCCTAGTTCTGCCCAAAGCCTGTCCCTGCACCACCAAGACCTTGTGCAAACCTTTGTCATCTCAAGCACTGAAGACCCTGCCTGGGCTGGGAGAGGCTGAACCTGACATTCCAGGCTCAGGGGATTGATGTGAAGCTAAACTTGTACATCCACACAGGTCCAAACTATAGGGAAACCCCCTCTGCACCAACACATTTCACATAAAACCTGCTGCTTTCACACTCATCAGAAACGTTGTGTTTCCAGGTTTCTCTATGGCCTTGGGGTCCTGCTGAGACAAGACATGCTGGATAAAACACTGTGTTTCCCTTCCCTTGCCACAATGGCAGCCTTGTGTTTAATCCCTTTGCTCAGCAGCCTGGACAAAGTTACCTTGTGTGCTGGGCCTCTGCAAAGGCCCGACTGGTGCCAAACATGCCAAATTCAGAGGAAGTGAATTTTAGCAGGGAGCCTCCTCCGTGGCACCTCACTATTACAAGAGCCAAGTGCTAACACTGCTTTTCCCTCATCTTTCTCCCTCATTGCTAAATCTCTATTTGCCAACCCCACCAAACTTTTTCGCCAGTCCATCGCTCCCTGTGTTTCCTTTAGTGACAACACCTAGCTGGGAAATAATTCTACATTAAAATAGTCCTGTGTGCCTTGTCTCCTGAATGTTAAAAGGAACCACATAACTCCTGAACTTTTCCTGGAGAAGGAAAAAGTAGAGGTGGAGGATGAAGAAGAGTCCAGAAGTGCACAAAATGCACATATCTTACCTCAGCACTCAATTCTGATTGACTGTGGTTGAACTGAGAAAGGGCTTCCTTGGATATTTATAAATATTTCAGTCCTCAGCACTCAGGGGTGCAAAGTGGAAAATAACTTTCAAATCTTACATTCTGCACATCTACCTGGTTAGAGCAGTGAAAGAGATGCCCCAGGGAAAACTTCAGCCCTTGCAGAAGTGGGGTGAGCAAGTTGTGCTCTCAGATTTTCCTCTCTCCTGCAGGAACTGAATATGCCATCTCCCTTCCCAGCTCAGGAATACTGCTAGCTACAGGGTCAGCATTTGTTTATTCCTTGCAGTTTTCCTAGTGATGAAAGCCAGCTGCTTGAATTTACTGCATATAGAGAAAGTATCCCATGTTAGAGAAAAGAGGGAGTTTATTGGCTTAGAATCTCATTGTGAATTTATAATTGCAGGAAAAGAACAAAATGTGATTAACAAGAGCCTTAAGTAGTAATAAAAAAAGAATCCTTTGCAGTGAGAATAAAACCCCAGCAATTATTTTTGGTGAGTAAAACCAGGCAGGATGGAGATATAGTTTTTATTTGCACATGGCTTCAAGATGCTGGCTTGCTGTTGTGCGTAATGATATAAATCACTCCCAAACCAGGCCTGTACCCAAATGAACCCATATTCAGCATGGTCAAAGACCACTGAACCACACTGATTGAAACTAAAGAGGCCTTTGGGACATGGGGCTTGCAGGCTTTGATAGGAATTTGTAAGCCGTTCTTTCCTCTCCTGCAATGTGAGCTCTGAAGGGGCTGACTTTATCATCAGCACTATTGGGGAACTTTGATCACGGTACATTCCATGTTTAATTTTAAAAACTTAACAGTGCTTCAATAAACAAGTGGTGCACAGTTCAAATCCCCCAAATTCAACAAATTAAAACAACTACCTTCAGCATTGCAAAATCAAGCATAAAATTTCTTGAGAAGCCTTTGATAAAAACAAGCAGAGAAAAGCCAAATGAAAGGTTGCTTACCCGAGTGCCTTTTGGGCCAGATTCCCCTATGGGGCCAGGTAAACCCTAGAACAGAAGGGAAAAAACAAAGACAAATGTGGACAAGCTTTAACTTAAAATAACGAGCAGTGCCAACCCCCCAAGCACCATCCCTGCATGGTTCTGCTTTAAGTGCTTCTTAAAGCTCTTAAAGCTTTAAGTGCTGCATGGTTCTGCTTTAAAGTTTTGCTTTTGGAGTCCAGGGAGTATCAACAAAGGAGAAAAAAAGACAAAATGATGCAAATAACAGATCTCCCATTGTTGGGGAGCTGAGACTCAGCAGAACCTGAGACTTCTGCACATAGTGAGCCTTCCCTGGGGCTGAAGTAGAGACTTCTGAAGATAAAGACCACAAGGGCTGATGCAGTGGGGTGCCCAGAGGTTGTGTTACACTTCAGATGCAAGGCACAGTGATGCTCTGTGCCCAACAGCTCTCCATTCATCTTCCTGCCTAAGCAAATACATGCATAGCAAATGTATTCCAATACCTGCTTAGGGAACACTGATGCAATGAGAAAGTCTAATTTCTGCAGCCCAGAAAGCCACTTAGCAATGTAGGTACTGTAATATCTCTAACCCTTTGCAGCATCAGTTATGGAAAGAATTAAAAATTCATTCCCCATTCTAACTCTATGCCTAATGCTGCTCACTTAAAGTACTACAAAGAAGAAAAATGTAAAAATGCAAAATAATTTTTCATGTTTATTGTCTTCTAGCAAGTTACCAGATCAATTTTTTTTTCTAATTCCAAATGTTGATGGGATTTTCTGGGAAAAAAAAAAAAAAGAAAAAAGCTAAGTCCATATTTTCTTCAGCTGGCAGCACTGCAGGCTCAGCCTGGTATGTGGAAGTCTGGTTGTGCTCTTTCCTGGCTCTTGAATCATTGCCAAAGACTTCAGGCATCAGGGTGAAGTTACAATCCTGCCTGTGATGCACAAACCAAACCCGAGTCAAGAGCTCCCTTCCATCGCTGCAGAGCCAGAACAGCTGACAGGAGTAACAAGCAGTAAAATCTCAGTAAAGTAAACAGCTCTGATGCAGGACACACACAGCATTCAGATAGGCTGAAAAAAGCTGCCTTAAAAAAATAAAAAAGTCATTTTCCTGACCCAAACTGCATTTTAAGAAGGCAGTTTTGTTCTTTTAATGTCAAGGCACAGATTTCATCCTGCTTATCTGATGGGCTGAACTGCTCAACAGCATTTATTAACCTTGTTATGTCCAAAATCTCCTGGACCTCTTATTAGTCATCTAACACACATTCACATGTAGGAGACTCTTCGGCATGCTCAGCTTTAAGAGCCTTTCAGAGTATGGATGGAGCATTTAGACAGGTGCATAAAGCTCCCATCCAGTTCTGCCATCTGCACTCTCCAGTGTGCAAGCAAGGTATCAGTTTAATTTTCAATTTAAAATGGGTCATGCATTATTGACAGTCTGAGGCAGAGAGATGCAGACTTGTTCTGCAGGTCTAGTTCACATTTAATCCAATAACCTACACACCTGCATAAAAAATTCACATCCAAACTCACGATAAGTCTGAAAGACTCAGGACAGAGCATTTGGGATTTTTGACATATGCCTGGTCTCTTGGCTTAGAGACAAACATGGCAGAATCCAACATTAATGTGTCCATTTTAGAAAACCCCAACAAACTCACTTCACCACAAAATGTTATAGGGCTGGATGTTCTGTCCTCTAAGAGATTCCATTTTTTAGGGTCTTACAAATTCTCCTCTTTCCTTTCCACTACTAAGCATCTTACATCAGTAGGACAACAAAGTGTCCAATCTTGATCCATTACTCAATGCACACTCCTCCATTCCTAAAGCTGTCTTTGTGTAATTTTTTTCAGCATGAGAACAAAGACTTGATTGTCTTTCATCATCTTTTTTGCAGCTGCAAATATGATTTTATATATATATTTAGAGTTCATGCATAACATTATGTATGTGTATACATGTGATTATGCCAGTGCGTTTTACTAGTGAGAGTTCATCTAAATCTCCTCCTCCAATAATAAATACACCTTTTTCCATCCCAGGTTTCTAACTTGTCCAACATTAGATGCAAAATATGCCTAAAAGAGAAGGGTTAGCAGCTTGCAGGTGTCTTTCTCTGCTCTGCTGTTCTGCTTTTTCCCTATTGTTATACTGAAGAAAAATTGTCAGAATTTGCTATAGAAATTCAGGTTTTATCTATCATAGGCACGAAATACTTTCTAACAGTATTTCAGAGTTTAAAGACTGCGTTATTGGTACAACATCTTGAGGAGGAAAGAAGGAAAATACTCAGAGATCAAATATTCAAATATACCAACATTTTCTAGAGGACTGCACTGTCGTTAGTGGGACATGTCTTTAGCTACCTGCACACCCAAATCCCTACTGTGTGCACAGCATGATGAGATTTACTGCACCTGCCTGCCAGGATAACCTTTGGCACCCGGACTTCCAGCTGGTCCTCGTTCGCCCTTTGGAGAGAAAGAAGAAAAGGCACAGAAGGTCAGGTGTATGTCCCATGTGGGAAGTGTCTTTAGCTGTATCGTTGTGGAATGGATTAACCTGACGTGCATTTATCGAGAAAAAAAAAATATTAAGGGTAAACAATGAAGTTAATTAACATGGGGGGGAAAACACACAGAAGCCAAGTCAACGGGATCCATACACTGAGTGCTGCTGTTTCTCCTTCTCCCTTCATTGTCAGGGAAAGCAGAAGATAGTCTGGAACAAGGACGCTAAGAGAAGGTGTAAGGCTGCATCTATATCTGGCATATGGAACCGTTTTGCTGGTGGGAAAGCATTGCCAAAATTCTTCAAAACTAAATGGATTCATGTATAATATCCTTTAACATCATTGCTAACAGAGCCTGCTATTCATTGCCTTTTTTTTTTTTTACTGCATTGCAAACATCAAACTTAACCAAATAAAGAGGGGGAAGAAAAGGGGAGGGGGGGAATGGGCTTTGGGAAGGGAATGACATATACTCAACACAGTGTAGTAAGTCCAGGTGAAATTAACGTAAAAAGACAAATAAAAGGGGAGGACGGTGAGCTGTTTTTTCTTCCCCCAAGTAAACTCAGAGTGGCTGAGCAGTGAAAATTAGAAATTAAATTTAGAAACTCCAAGGCAGTCTCCTCCCACCATCCCGTTGATGTCCCGTCCGTGTGTGTGCTCAGATCCTGGTGTGCTAAGCTGCCCTGGAAGGAGCTGGCTGTCCACACCAAGCAGGCTGTACCAGAGCCAAACCAGCATCACAGCCAGCAAATCCACCCGTCCTTAAAGGCCCCCTGTTGGGAAGTGGCAAAACTCACCTGGTCTCCAGGGTGACCTAGTGGTCCAGGGTAGCCTTTATATCCCTGTCAAAACAGGATGGAGGAGATGAATACTAAGAAACAAAAATGTAGTAAAATAATCTGGGTTTGGTTTTAATTTCTCTTTGCAGGTGGGACTAAAATTCTGAGGAGAAGCAGGATTTTAGACAGCATTACACAAACATGCAAACTTTTATTGAGCTGCTTTGTGCTTGCACCACCCAAAGCTGCTGATGTGCCCTGCTGTGGTCTGGGGCAGTGCATACTCCGGAAGGAATTGCTCCATGAACACATTTAGAGTGGTCTCCATGCTCAGATCTGTCTATTTGTAATCTACACCTTGAGCAAGGCTGCCCTTAATCCTCAGGAAACCACAGGGCCGTAGAATGAAATGTTGGCTTTGGGCACATTGGGGACTACAGCAACATGAGTCACTTGTGTTTCAGAGCACTTACTTTTGCTTTAGAATTTGAAATGCCACAGGAAACACCAAAATAACCCTTCACTGTCACAGGACACTACAGTTTTTCTACCTTGGACTTGTTCAGCTTCCAGCTTTTCTAATCTAATTATTACAAGATCCAAAGTCCTTCATTATGAAGCTACCAAAAATGGTGAGCAAGCTGCCTCTCAACCTGCTCTCTCTGCTGAATTAGTTAGAATGAGTTTCTTAATCCACCTTGCTTACTGGCAAGTGTTTCAGGCTTCAAATCATTCTCACAGGTCTTTCATAAACCTGCTTCAGTTTGTCAGTACTGCATTTTTTTTTTGGGGATGCAGACACTGGAGCAGGACAAAGGTAGCCTGTTTGCAGGCTGAGCACTGTGTGTCTCTTAAGAGAGTTTGCTTTCTCCTGGATTTACCTAGAGTTCCCTTCAAATAGAGTAAATTCTGGATGTGATGAACACGTCAGTTTTTTTCCTCTTCTTTATTATCTTGCTTTAACCGTTTAAAACAAATTCACTTCCATCAAGAGAAGCAGAGCAGGAGGATTAAACTCAGTTACAAAGATGACTGTTTAGCTGGGCTACCAGCAAGATTTAAAAAAAAAGCACATAAAATTTAACTTGAAACAAACAGGAGAGAAAAAAATAAACGTGGAACAATCCTTGCACAAATACTAGAGAAATAACAAATTGCTTTCAATAGTGGATTACAACTAATTGTACCTCAGTCCCTGCTACTCACCCTGTCCTGGGCTCCAGTTCACCTCATCTGTCTGTGAACCCCACAGGGAGTGTCTCTGCTCTGGAAGCCATCACCAGACCCAGGGGTGACCGAGCACTTGGCCTTTGGCTCCACTCACCACATGAACCTGGGACTGTTTCTGCTCCCAGGTCCACATCTCTGCTTAAGAGCTTTTTTATTCTTCCCACAGGCTATTCCAGACCTGCAGCCTGAGCTTTTGCTGGCAGAGCGTGCAATGCTCTCAGCCATCCTGGCCACTACCCGCTCCCCTTTGCATTCCTCCTGCCTTGTTATTTCAGACAGTCTGGCCTGGAAAGAAGTTGATTCCCTTCTCACCAGTTCTCTCCTGCTTGGCCTTGCTGATGTACCATGGCTCTGTACAGAACTGCACTTCCTGACAAGGCTGACCTCAAAGACACTTGTTTAAACCACCTCGAGGGTCCTTCCTCCAAATGTGAGAGCATTTCAGACACTCATCACTGGAAGTGCCTCAGCAGCTCTTGGAGGAGGACCAGCACAGAGGATTACCTGCCCCTCTCCAGGAATCTGCCCCATGAAATCTTCTCCTGCTCATCCTCTCCCTGCCTCCTTGACAGAGGCTTAGCAGAAAGGAGGGATGTTCCACCCTGGTTGGGTGTCCGGCCTGAAGGTGAGAGCTGCCAACAGAAACATCCCCGGGTTCAGCATCTCCAGTCACTCCCTGGAATTTAGATTTCTGTGGGGTTTTCTCCTGGGACCTCTGCCCAGTTCTTCCAGACTGGAGCAGGAGCTACCTTTGTCTCTAGACAGCTGGAACACCAAGCTTAGCAATATCTTACTTTTCCACGGATAAGAAAGATGGGCCTGCCTTGGCTGCTTTGAACCATTCTGCTCCAGCTGGATTTCTGCAGGATGGGTGTTTTGAGCCTGCAGTTTCCACCCAAAGTAGGTGGTCGCATGATGGTCCCTTGAGATGCTCAGAGCACGTCCTGAACTAAATTCTGCACCAAGCACCACATTGCTATTTCTGTAGTGGTAAGTGAATGACACTTAGGTTAAGTATGTAGACATTCTGCTACTGTTGTGTTCTATTAAATATCCTCCTCACTACATAGCCCGGGCTCTGGAGAGTTTCAAACATGTATTTCTTCACAATTTACCACAGTTATTTCTGCCTCAGGTAATTATAATGAGGGAAAACCAGAAAAGCTTGTATATGTTAGAGCTGGCTGCAGTGTGAAAGTATTTACCTGCTAAAATCCTCTTCAAATAGCACTAAAATGACAGGGCAGAGGGTATGAAAACAACTGCATTTGCTCTTTTATCTGAACACTTCCTGATGATTACAGGGCACTCAATACAAAGGGTTGTGATTTAGAAAGGAAATTGCACTCCAGTGAAGGATTTACTCATCTGTGATGATATTTATAACCCACTCTCTCCTAGCTAAAGGGATCATCCTGCACTTTGGTAGGCAATGTGAAGAATGAAGGGGCCAGGGAATGAGACCTGTATACAGGATATTTTGAAGCACTGACCACTTCCCAGCTCTGTCTTTGCTCTCTGACTCTAAGGAAGCTTTGCCTCTCTCACTGCTGCTGTTTTCTCCTCTGGAGAAATGATGCTTCTCTGCTGAGATCTATCTCCAAGGCAGCTGTGGTCTGCAGCCCCAAATCAAAAGCCAAAGCCCACAGATACCTCATAGGCACCAGATGGACAGGCAGACGGAACATCCAAGTCCCGACACCCTTCCTGAGAACTCCTGGTCTGCAAAAGCACCATTTGCTCTGTGTAGAGAGGATGAGAAATACACCTGCTGCTTCTAAAGCAGTTTCATGTATTTGTAGATGTGTGGAGCTAAAACAACTTTGGGGGTGCTCTGAGATCAGCCTGTCCAATCCTACAAGTCCAATCCAAGTCTGTCGGCATTCCCAAGGCAGGCACTGAGGAGTGAGCCACACTATCCAAACCCATATGCTGCTGGTTGTGGCTCCAGCTCACGCTGCTGAGCCAGTGGTTTCATTTAGTGGGAAAAGTATTTTGTTTCTCCTGGTGAAATATTTTGCCCATTTGAAGGTTTCTACATGGTGTTCTCAGATCAAATCCCTAAGAGCCCTTTTGCAGCCCCTCCATGGAGTGAGAGGAGGGATATCCATTTCCAAGGCATTGCTATTTTCCGGTAGCCAAGATCTATTGCCCACCTTCAGCCAAGTACCAGTGTATTTTCACTGGGAGAATGCCAGCAGAGAATCCAGATTAAAAAAAAAAAGATTTTTCCAAACATTTCTCCAATAGCTGTAAATTTTTTCTTAATGCAAGATGCTAATAAAAGCCAGGTTACACCAAACCCACTGCCAGACTAGTGCTACTGGGAGGTGTTTTTAAGCTGCACCAAGGAAAAATTTCAACATCCAACTTGCTCATTACTTGAAGAAACACAAGCACACCCCTGCCTTTACTCTGTCCTGTGGGAGTTAAGATCAGATGTGAAGGCCATGTGCTGGACTTGGGAATGTTTGTTCAATCTCCTATTCCTCCTCTGCTTTTTCCACTATGAATCCTTGCACTCCTGACATTGCATTTTGCTGATTATAACCACAAAGTTTTGTTTTATGAGCTGTTATACCAGGAAGACGGTATTCTTTGCACCCTATTAGTTAGACCTTGTTTGTGACAGCAGAAGATCTGTAATCGATCACTCAACTGCTCCTACTCCACATAGGGCCCCAAGCGTGACCAGCCTTGGAGTAGAAAAATAAACTCAGCCCCTCCTCTTGGCAATTTGGTTCTAGTATAAAGCATACAACAAATAATCATGGAGAGGGAGGATTCCTTTCGGCCTCCTCCACACCTTCCTTCTCTCCTTGGAGTCTTAAAACATACCTGAGGAGGTGTTTGTGTGCAGCTAACTGACCTGAGAAACAGTGTACAGTCAATGGCCCATTGACTGATAAAGTGATTGAAACAAGATGCTAATTTTAACTGTTCAGTTTAGCTGTGGCAATATTGGCTTCCTGGGAAGGCAAGTCATGGCCACTGAGCCCCACTTAAACAGCTTCCTGCAACAGCTCCAGCTTCCAAAAAAAGAAACCAACCTACCAACACAGACTGGAACTGGAAACTCAGCTGAAATGTCCTTGATATATGAAAGATCTGAGCTCCAGATATGGATTGCTGAGGCATTGCTGTGCAGGCTTGACACACACCCTGCTGCCTCAGGAAAACAGGGATGGATCTTGTGTTCTATCCTTACATACCCTTTTCTAGGCATAAATGTGTTGTTTGTGATGTTAATGGTGTTGAAGCAATATGGAAGCAAATAAAGTAAAACCTGACCAGTGCTGACAGTCTCCAAGCAAAATAGAGAGGGAAGGCACACAGATACTTTTTTGAAATGTTCTTTATGAACATTGGTCCATGGTTTCCTTGGAATGCTAGTAGTGTTCTGAATCCAACCTTTGAGTATTGCTGTTGGTTGGAGATCC
The DNA here is from genome assembly GCA_013398115.1 of Falcunculus frontatus. Taxonomy (NCBI): domain Eukaryota; kingdom Metazoa; phylum Chordata; class Aves; order Passeriformes; genus Falcunculus; species Falcunculus frontatus. The sequence goes on along the minus strand of VZRV01004822.1, from coordinate 636,654 downwards.
CTTTAGTTAATGAACTGGCTGCACCAGGCCTGAATTCAGCTTGCTGAAGAACACCCAGTGTCAGGGTGCAGAGGGATGTGGAATACAAAGAAGGAACAAAATTCTGGACCCAGATTTTCATTTCATACTCTTACATAGTCTTCAGGCAGTTGCGTCAGCCTATCTCCCTAGGTTACACACCTGCAAAACAGGCATAAGGCTCTTTGGGTGGGTACTGGGACTTCTAATTAAATCTTTTAGGCAGAATTAAAGAAGAAAATTTAAAAATAAAATTATCAATCTAATTCACTACAAAAGTATACTCTTACCTTTCTACCAGGTGGTCCAGGGAACCCAGTTAAACCAGGTAAGCCCACATCTCCCTGCAGGAAGCAAGCAAGTTCAATTAGTTTTCAGCAACATTTTCCCTGTGCCTACTGCAGTTACTGCAATTATTTTGCTGACACCAGCCCCCAGCTATTGATATTTCTGGTTCTAATCACAACTCTTCAAAACCTGACTGGATAAGAAGTGTAGATTTAAACAACACCTCTATTAACTGGCTCATATAAATAATAACCCTGGTTAATTAATGGCAGCTGCTGCTGGAGTCCAGCTCTTCGCAAGCAGAATGAATGCGCTTTTTTTCCCCTCAATGATCTCATTCAGTCACATGCTTCATTCGCTTTTCAATAGGCAGTGAAATCGCCAAGGCAAGGAAATTTTAGCTTTTAAATGCAATAAGAACAACAGGTACCTCCTGCCAAATCCTGAGATTTGCTCTCACACTCTGCTACTGCCCTGGCTCAGCCCATGGCTCCCGTTCGGATGGTGCTGGTGGTGTAATTATTTAACCTGCCTGGCTGGCACGGATTGAACCTTTGCAGGCTGCTAGGGGGAGGGTTTGTTCAGTGGCCTGTACTTCTGAAAAGGGATCGCATCACATCCCAGCTGGCAAACCCAAACCATCACAGAAAGGATGAGCGCACTGCTGTGAGACCTCTCCAACACCCAACCCAGCTGTGTGAGCCCACTTTGGCCTCCTCTGATCAGAGTCAAAAAATGCTGGAGTGCCTTCTTACTGAAATTTAAAAAAATTCCAGTATCTAGCTTGAAAATTAGGCATCACTCCAACTCCTGCTGGAAACTCCCTATTCCTGTTACTGCTAACAGGAATAAAACCTTGCTAACACAAGCTAAAGGTGATCTGCATGTCTCCCTTTTTTACACCAAGCATTATCTTCAAGAGAACAGTTCCAGACCCTGCAGGTGGATGACTTCCATGTGATGCCATTCTAATATAGTGTACCAGAAATTTCAAAAGACATCTCATGCTGATAAGTTAAAAGCATCATTTCAGACTTAGCCTTCTGAATGTTTTCTAGCATAGCCTTCCATCTTGTAGTTGTGTGGCCTCACTGTGCTTTATGGAGGCATCTGGTGTCAAATGAAGGGCCCAAGCTCCTTATGGCTGGTGCTTCCTATGAGCTGTGCATTTATAGCAAGACTTATGGTGAAAGGAAGAGAACCAGGCTTCTGCCCCGGACATGAGTTTGTGCACCAAGGATTGTGCAGGCATCACTGAAAGAGCTAATTGGGGTAGATGATGTGGAGCCCTGATTGCTCTACTGTTCATTTACAGAATTCTGTGAGGGCTCGTTGCGTCAGTAAAAATCACTCAGCTGTGAAGCAGCAAAAATGGGAGTTGTAAGTTATTGAAAAGAATTAGCAGAAGTCTGATCCTTAGTAACTGCTAAACCCAGGAAGCAGCTTTCCTTCCCAGGTGGGTGCTTTGTGTTGGTTTGAGCAGCCCTTGATGGAAACCCCTCAGTGAGGTCCATGCCTTAGAAGCCTCTGCCAAGAAACCTCTACCCTGATGGGGCTGCAGCATGAGGCAAACCCCTGTTCCTCAGCTCCTCAGCAAGAACATCCTTTCCTTGGCCTTCAAGGTTTTTATTCCTTACATTGGGATTGCCTCTTGCTGCACCTGCATGCCCAGAGCGTGGCTGTATCTTCATTGTGCTACTTGAAACACTCAGCTGCAGTAGCCACACGCCTGTGGCAGCAGGGACCTCAGTCGGGCTGCAGATTGTGGATAAACTGGATAAACACTTAGACAACAACACTGTGGCAGGTGGCACCTCAGTGCACTATGTCAGTGGGGGCTGCCTCTCTTTAGTCCTGAATCCATGGTCTAAGCCTTATTTCGCAGTCCTAAGTCTATTTGAGCAGCTGTGATGCTTGTGGCTGCAGTACAGACTCCCTGTGTGTGTGCACAGGTCTGAAAGCCCACCATGGCCTCAGGGTGACATCTCACCTTCTGCCCATTGCGAGCTTTTCCAGGTGACAGCCCAGGATCACCTTTCTGACCCTGAAATGAAAAACTTACGTTAGTGACATAATCCAAGGGCCCAGCCCACAGATGTGGCTCTGCTTCCACCAAGCCTCCAAATTAGAAAAACATTTTGATTTATCCCAGTCTTCCCTGACATCCCAAATGTATTAAAGTGGCTGGGAATAGCTGTTTTGCTGGGGTTGGATTTGGTGAGTGATTGCTGCTGCTAAAGAGTTGAGTTTTAAATAGTAGTTGACAGTATTACACTGACTAAAGAAAGGATAAGTGGGAGAAAGCAATGTCAGGACTTTTGATACTTATTAGACCAGACAGCTGCGATTCCTTCCTTGTCTACAACTACCATCACAAAAATAATTACCAAGCCTATTACCAGGGCTAAACCATCCTTCTTGACAATTCACTAGATGCTGTTGCTTTTTTAACTGTGAGGAACAGATGAAACTGCAGAGAAAGTTGTACTAATTAGATAGCCCCAACAGCCAGAGCAATTGCGAGTCTCTCAGGCTGGCAGAAAGCAGCACACTTGACCTTAAGTGGCAGTATTCCTTATTTTCCTCCTTAACAACCATGACGAGGGAAATTACAGTTTGAGGCTGTGATCTTCTGACGAACACAGGCTTGAATTCCAGCAGCATTTGATCATCTAATTCCAGCAGATTCCTTTGGAAATCCCACTTCCAGTTTTCAAAAGGTGGAAAGGTAATGTGAGCACCTAACAGGAGGAGAGATGCAAGTAGGAAAATCTAGAAGAGATTGAAGTGTGCCAGGTTCTTTGGGTAGGGGAGAGGTAAAGCTTAGCACATATGACATCTCCTCTGGCACAGCCAGAATGGGTATCCCAGGATCAGTCACTATTTAACACCCCATGAATCACAAACAAGCCACAACCTCCGTGTGCCACATCAGCACAGGACAGCTGGGAGGGTTAACTAATGGCTGTCAAGTGAAGTGCTTAGAGAGAAGGGGAGACCCAGAAAGAAGCAATAGTGGTTATTAACTGGCATTTCTCATGAGCAGCACAGAGCTCTGGCTACAGCCAGCTGAGCTGCTTTTCCACCCAGCCTCACTATGAGTGCATTCCACGTGTACTTCCCACCTCGCACAGAGTGTAAATCTCCCCTTCTCCTCCTCCTCCACAAGCTGCAAGACTCAGGAGTGAGACTGCTTGGCTCTGGACTGTAGGGAGCACTGCTGATTCAAGGCAGATGCATCTGCACAAATTCTGAATGAAGGCCGCTGGGTTTCCAAACAGTAAACGAAGTCATGCAGATAATCTTGATTTGCATGCAGCTGTTATCAGGGCAATTCTCCCACTCTTTGAGCTTCAGAGCAGTCAGTGGGTGCTGCCACCACTGCAAACAGATTAGAGCAGTCCTTGGGATCGCTGGGTGTACATTCCTACCCTGCAAAATTAATTTATTGCAGCAGGTAGACACCCACCACTTTCCCTAAATCTTCCCATGTGTTCCCTGCAACGACTTTGAGACATGGAAAAGAACCCAAGCCTCTTGTATTTTCCCCTGGGAAGCTCCAGACCACATTAGCAAAGTCTCTGCTTTGCACTGGTTCTGTGTTCAGCACTGCTGAGACCATCACACAGACGAAGAACTCAGCCATGAGCAGGATCACATGTCCCCAAGATTACTCAGCAACGGGACCAGAGGGAACGGATGCCTGGATGTGAGAGCTGAAATTGTGGATTAATTGCTTGAGTCTTCTTACACAGCAATGACAACAGGGGAATTAACCTAAGTCTTGTCCATCACCAAGCCATAGCAGCTTTGCCACAAGCTTCTCTCATTCCCTTCCTAACTTACTGAGAAAACGTCTTCCTTTTGTAAAGGAAGAAATTGTTTTCTTCTGGGTTTTTTTCCTACCTGGGAGAAGTTTAGAGCCGTGCAATTTAAACATCCCAGTTTTGCAATCCCATTAATACTATTTTAAAGATCAGTGAGCCAAACTGATGAGCTACCCTGGAGAAAAAACATTAATTAAACTGAAAATTCAATATTTTTCAAGCACATCCTGAGAGCTACATCCAGTTGTTAGCAAAAACACCCCTCCTGTCCCCCAGCAGCTTTCAGGTGACAGACCGAGTCACGACCCCAGCCCAGCCTGTGGCTACAGCTATTTCAGAGATTACCTGCAATAATCAGTCTCTGCTAACCAGATGCAACAGCAATTTTACAACTGCCAAGGACAACAAGCGGAATGCAGAAAGTGGCAAGAGTCCTCCTTTAAGCAGTTTCACATATGAATTACTGAACTAAGCACCACAGGCTAAATTCCCAGGTGGCACAAGCAGGTGTAATGCCACTGGAGTCAGTGAAACCATGCCCAAGCAGATCAGCAGGATTTTGGCTCAACAGCTACAAACAGCTCTGTGCAAAAGATCAGCTTCCTAAGTCCAAGGAATTACAAGTGCTTGGCTCCAGTGGCGAGAATAAAGTGGGATCTGCACAGGGTTGACTGAGAAATGCAGAAACACAACTAAAGCACTACAACCAGGCAGGAGACACATAAAAACACCCAGAGCCTGCAGTGCCTCACCACAGCCCTTGCATGGAGCTGCCTGACCTTACAAGGGCTATCCTTATTCAGTTGATTATGCTCCTGGGTCCCTTCTTAAGGGACAATGACTTGGTGTTAGTCATGGTTTCCAAGCTGTATCTATCTGGGAAACTTCAATTTCCTTTCTTAGATTGCTTGTTTTTGTTGTGGGATTAACTGCTATCTAAGCGAGACCAAGTCCAGCAGCCACTCGTCGGCTCTCAGCAAGGGAAGTTCCACTTGGAGCTGCTCTGCCCTGTTATCTAGGCTGAGCTTTCACAAGTCCATAATTTTTGCCATGTGCTGGGTCTATTAAGAAGATTCCCATCTCTGAAAGTGTCCAAGGCCAGGTTGGATGGAGCTCTGAGTGACCTGGTCTAGTGGAGGATGTCCCTGCCCATGGCAGGGCGTTGGAATGAGCTTTAAGGTTCCAACCCAAACCCTTCATTGATGATTTTATGATGAAGACATCTGGTCCCAGGTGAAGGTTTACAGGCAGTTAAAACATAAGGGGGTGAAATAACACCTTTTGGGGCAAAGTCCATCTTCTGGGACTGGTGTAACACCGGAGAATTGGAGGGAAGGAGGGGACTCAAAACTCTGGCATCTGATACACACCTTCCAAAGAACATTTCTGAGGCAGAGATGATGTAATCATGGCTTACCAGGCTCTCTGAGCTAGAGGTGAACCTTTGCCATAACCTGGGCTGAGCTCCAGCTCTCACGTCCCATTGCAAACCTAATGTTTCTTCTGACAAAGCACCATGAACAGATCAATCCTGCAAATGGTGGCTGGACAAAAATAAAATATATCACTGAGCCTGATGGATGACATCGGATCTCTGCTGCAGACTTACAGCTCTCCATCCACTGAGACTTCCTGCTGCCAGACTGTGCACTGAGATGGAGGAAAAATGCTTACAGCAAGACTTAATTTCTATTAGGTGACCAACTGAATATAACTTTACAGCCAAATGATGATTTCTGACAAATCATTAGGCTAAAAGTGTTTTTTAAAAAAATCCTGTAGCATAGAAACATAGTTTGCTCTACAGCTTGGACCAGGCTAGATTTGCAGGGCTGGAAGTCAGATAAAAGAAGTTTGATTTGACTTATAAAACTCAACAAGTGTGATCTGGAAGTCATTGATGGAGAATAAATGCGGAACACTAAGATGTAGAACTTTTACAGGCTCACTTTCCAGGCCGTATGTGGAATTTAAACCAGCTGCTGTTCACCAGCATGTCTCCAGTGCCTAATTTTTAATCACGTAGAGGCAGCATGCCAAGTTTCCACAATCTTTTTCCCAGAGCATCACATCTCTGCCTACTGATGAGATCATGAAAAGACAGAGCTATTACTCGCACCTTTCTCTGTTTGGCTGAGATGTCCTACAGCGTCCCTGGTACCAAAAATCTCTGTTAAGTGTTGCCTCTCCAAGCTCCATTGTTCTTTAGTCCAACACAGATGTTATAAAATATAAACCTATTCCTTTGTAAACAATCATACCAAAGCAATCCAAACCACTTTTCCAGGAACTTCACAGTCTTTAGGTAACACAAAGTCCTATACACGGAATGAGCTGGGAATTAAAACACCTTTTGGAAGGGTTTTGCTGCACCCTGGATTAGGACCCCTCCAGAGCCACATCTGTGCTCAATCCCAGGCAAAGGGAAAGGGTCCAGCTGCCAGGGGTGATTCCCACCTTGCTGTGATCCAGCTGCCACCCAGAGGGAATGTGTGTGCAGGAGAAAAGGACAAAACACAGGGCTCCTGGCACTGCAGGAGGTCTGTGAGCCCTCGTGGGAGAGGTAAGGGTGTCTAGATGAAAGCCATGAGATCAGTTTTGGAGGACTGATGGAGTTCAGAGTTCCCAGAAACTCTGGAGAGGGAAAGAGAGAAGAAGGAGTTTCAGGAGGAAGAAAGCAGAGGAAGACACTGGGTGCTGCCAGTCGCTCCTGCCGCTGTCCAGACTCAAAAGGTGGAGGAACAGGCTGCAAAATCCAGAGGAGAGAAATGAGAAAGCAAAGAAATTCAGAGCTGGTGGAGCTCTGGAGTGGGAGGATTCCACTGCCCTTGTCTAACATGGCAGTTTGTGCCCTGGCACAGGCATAGCTTAAGCAGTATCCTAATTAAGCAGTCTTTGAAATTCAGGGGAACCAAAGATGGAGGCACAGAGCAGGGTCTCTCTGGGCACAGGAAAAGGCCTTGGCTGTGATGCTGGAGAGCCCCTGTGAGAGCAGGAGGGAGGAAGAAATGGCTTCAGCTACTGTCTTTTTGTATAAAAAGGATAAAAGGAAGCTGTCCTTCCCCCAGGATGTCCTGTGGGATGGGAAGGTGAAAGCTCCTCACACCAGTTCATACTTACTTTCAGTCCTGGGGGACCAGGTGAGCCAGGGTTTCCATGGGGACCCGGGGGACCCTAAAACACACAACAAACACGAAGCAGAGTCAAAAGGAGACGGTGAGAATCTACATTAATCCTGGAGCAGCCGAAAGCCTCTGTCTGTGCAGTGCCAGACTTAACCCACAGCCCCAGAGCCAGTGCCCTGGCAGGGGGATGGTGGCACTAGGACCCTCCCTGGCACCCATGGAGGAAGAAACTCAGCTGCAGGTTCCCTCCGGCCTCTATGGAAGGGGATGTGTGTCTGTCACCACAAAACACGTCATGACACTGAGATAATTTGGGTAAACCAAACATTCCACGGGTCAGGGGACTCCAAGCTCTGGAGGAGCCCCAGCAGAAGGTGATGGAAGCAGGCAGAGGGGAGCAGAAGTGTGCGGGGGTGTTAACAATTTTTTTTCTGGTCAGAATTGAAGAGAACAGAAGTAATCACTAAAGGAAAATTGTACAACTCTTTGGGGTGAACTCATTTTCCCTACAAGCCAACCAGATTTTTGCTTTTAGAGGTTGGAAAGAAAATGGATAATCAGACAGGAAAACAGTGGGAATAGCAGTAAGTCCATGTAAACCCTTTAAATCCATATTTCACATAGCTAAATCTATATTTTTCCTTAGTTCTCACAAGCCAGTGACACCGCCAGAGTATCTACCTCAAATCACATACACCAGTATCTCCTTTTACATCATATTTTAAAAGCACCCTGCATATTTTCCGAAGACTATTTAAGGAGTTATCTGGAATAAGCAGCTAAGAATAGTTTGTGCCTGGATTGCACACAGCACAGAAGATCTGCTAACCTTTCAGACAGAAGTAATAACAATTCTAAGTCCTCTTGAACACGTTCCTGGGAGATGAAACAACCTGAAGATTCAACTCCAAGAATTCTGCCAAGAACGTGTGAGAGCTCTACACCACCACAAGGAGCCCTTTATGTACCCTCAGATTTGGGGAGTACAGGCAAGGGGATAAAAAACCACTCAGGCACTTTCTCAGCAAGCTGTAGGATTTCCAATGAGCATTTTGGGGCCAAAAGCTTCAGGGTCTGATTTCCAAAGAAAATCACTGCCGTTAAGCATGCCACTGCCAGCGAAGTTCAGTGCCCTTGCTCTCTTCTGAGAGAACATCAGTGCACTGATCTCTATTCAGTGTTATTTTCACTGCATTTTAATAGAAAATAATGCCTTTTTAAATTGCATCTTGTGGTACAGACAGTTGCTGAATGCTCAGTGCTATTTCACAACATGCTGCTCTCCTAAAAAGGAGGCTGTTTAATTAAAAGATTGAGACTGAACTTTTCAAATGGCAGTTTTTACCCAAATTAACGTCCCATTCTTAAATCAGTTTCGAAATTTTCCCTCTGAACCCAAATACATTTATTGCCCCATTCTTAATTTGCTTCCATATTTTCACCTGAAATTCTCCTGTTTAGCCTGGCTGTGAATTTCCAGTGAAACTGAAACAGCTTTAATTAAAATGAAGGTGCTTGAGTATCAGCTTCTCATTTGAAAACCCATACAGCTGCTGGAGCCAGAGTACCTGGACACTAAGGAGTCTTAAATAAATTCATCTTCCCAGAAAACTGTGGAGTCACCTGCCCACCTTACTGGGTGGGACACTGAAACAGAGATTGAATGTGCTGCTTAAGGTAATTCAACAAGTCTATGGTGGCAAAAATGCTTCAATCCAAGTCTTTCAAGTCTCAAATATATAGGAAAATTAATAATAAGTGGCAGAAATCAGAACAGCAAAGTCTCTATAAAAGATGAGTTCCTAAAAAGCTTTTACATGTAAGCAATAATTGAGGTAGCTCTGAACAGGGTTCATAAATCCAGCCTACTGCTGGGTTTGAGGAGGGAATTCAGCTGTAATTCAACTTTGGAGTGAGGCAGCTTGGCCCAAAGCCCACATCAGTGCAGTCATTTAAAGTTTGTGCTCCACCATAGCCAAGGTAGGCTTACAACAGTGTCAGGCTGGAGGGAGCAGCTTGGTGTGATGCGACTTCCAGATGAAAGTGGTGGTTTCCAGGAGGAAACCTGGAACGTGGGAAGCTCAGCTGCCAATCCAGAGCTCCCGGATAAGAGACTAATCACAACCCCAGCAAAATCTGGTGCAGGTTCTTCCAGAGTAAACCAAAGCACAGCAACAAAATCCCAAAACCTCTTAACCAGAAGGAGGGGAGAAGGGAGGAAGAATCCAGTCACAGTTTCTAGTGATTAAAAGTATGATTAAAAGTCACAATTTTTCAATCTCAGGTGATTAAAAGTCCTGAGATAAAGTAGAGCCTTCACCACTGAGTTCAATGAGTCTGACAGAGGATATCCAGTGTAATCCAGACAAAGGAAGGTCAGAGACTCATCCTGTCCCTAAAGGCTCATGTTGTCTTATCCTAGTGGAAGGGACCACATCCTGGTGATGAAGTGACAGTGGGAAGTCCAGTCTGGCATGAAGGAAACTGCTGTGACCAGTTCTGGGGCTTGTGTTAGACATCTGAAACTGCTCTGGGAGCTGTGGAGAGAAAAGGGTGTAGTCTGCCAGCAGTCCTAAAAATTGTAAAAAACAATTGATCTTGATGTGTTCCAACATGGTGAGTCCCGAATCTGTGATTCCACCCACATTCTTGGCAGAGAAGGAAGATGCTGTGTGGTACAGTTAGATGGGGTGAGTAACAAAAGGCTCAGGACAGTAGCTGCCTCAGGAGCTGTCAGCAACAGTTAATTGCTATATTTTATTAATTCAGTCCTGGATTAATTCAATTTACTACTCCCACCTAGAAATTTGGATTCTCCTAAATATATTTATCATCAATGCATCAGTTTTGCTCCTCTTCTCTACACACAGGGTAGGACAATGCTGAGACCACTGAATGAAAAAATCCCACTGCATGTGTCACTATTTGCTTGGCTGCTCATTTTCCCACCCGCTTTGGCTTCCTATATCTGCTGAAACAATCCAATCTAGCAGCAGGCAAACTTGCATCTGAAACCTTCCAAGCCTTGTACCAGAAACTCAGTGGAAAATTTTACCGCGGGACAGCAGCAGCCTGAGGCTACTCCGTGGCACAGAGACCAGAACAATCCCTGAATGTGTTCTCCAAGCGAGGAGGGGTTTCCCATCTCCCTGGAATGTCTTCTACGTGAATGATGCTACTTGAGAAGGACACTGAGCCACTCAGTTCAGCTTGGGGATGCCTGGAGATGGGACCCTGCTCACAGAAGCGCTTTTATGCCTAATGGTTCACAGCCCACAAAAATTAACAGAAGTGTAACTGTGCATAGCTCCCCCCAACCCTCCAGCATTCACAAAGAGGGGAAAAAAATCCTCCCAACTCCTGCTAAATGCTGGAGAGCTCCAGTCAGAGGAATGACTGCTCATTTGAAACTCATTGTCTTGGGGTTTCACTGTGCAAAGCAACTTTTTCTGCTTCTGACCTACAGATCCCACTGTGACCTCTGGCTTGCTGAAAAAGAGATAAATATTTGAAGTGAAGCCAAGCAAACTGTTTCTTTAAACACTTTTCAGAAATTGGAAAATCTTCCTAATGGAATGAGGATACTGGGGAATCTCCAGAACTGACTGAGTTGCTTGTTTCAGAGGGGAAGCCCTGCATTTCAAAGGAAAGGGAGATTTTTTCCAACCACAGACCAAATGTAACAGGGATGTGTTACACTGGGACCTCACAGTCTTTCAAGCTGCTGTGGTTCACAGGAGGATGGCAAGTGCATCCTGAAGCATCAGGGAGTGCATATGTATTCCCTTCATCCATCCATTTTCATTTCTCCCATGTTGTCTCAGAGTTTACATAAATGAAGAGCAATTACAGCACATCAGGCTTTTTATTGCTGATTCTGCCTCTGACCTGCTGTGTGGACAGGGATGAAACACTTCTTGTACCCACATTTGCTCATGTGTTGGAGAAGGAGTGACTTCCAGTGGGACTTGGCTTCCTGAATTATTTAAGTGTTTTGGCAAGTTTGACTGTTGCTCTTTCCTTGCTTTCCTGGGGGCTGAGCAAACAACCAAAACCAGGCTGGACAGGGCTTGGGACAACCTGGTCTAGTGGAAGGTTCCCTGCCCATGGTGTCAGGTTGGAACAAAATGATCTTTAAGGTCCCTTTCAACCCAAACCATTCCATGAAGTGGGCTCCTTTCTGGCATGTATCTGAGACTTGCTGTTTCCTTCATGTAGAGGCAAAACAGGTAACTGGGATTTCCACAGCCTCATCTGGAAGGCAGAGTTTAAGACTAAGTGTCACTTCCTCCCAGCACTTTTCTGCAGACCTGATCAAACTGTGGGTACTTTGTTGGTCAAACTGCACCAGTGAGGGCTGGAATGAGCCACCATTTGTGGTGGAGGCAGATGCGCTGTCCAAAGCCCCTCATGCAGACAGCACTGGGTGAAGCTCACAGAGCCCGGGGTGAGACAGGAACAAGCTACAAGTGGTGAAGGAATTATTGCTCCAGAGGGAGTCCTTTGTTGACAGCTCCTTGTAGAGCTTGTTGGCACATCCCTGAAAGCAAATCCCAGCCCCAGCCTCTGCCTCCCTGGGAGACCCTGATGTCTGAAGAAATGCAAAGGTCAGAAATAAAAGCTCAACACACATGGCTTCCACAGAACTGGGGGTGTCACCCAGTGCACCCCCAGTGCCACCACTCACGCTCACCACTGTGGAAAAGCCATCCCATGACCTGCCCAGCGTTCCTCATCATATAAAGCTGGGGAAATCCTTTATTGCTAACACTGCCATTCCCTTAGATCTTATACAGACACTTGATAAGGCACACAGCACATTTATCCAAGAACAAGCAGTGTGGACAGACCTCTTCTTATGCCTCAAATTCTTTAATGCAAACATGAAAGCTGAAAACCATCCTAGCTGGATATAGACAGAGAGAAACCCTTCCCGGAGACCACACGCGGCAGTACAGCAATATCTCTACAGATTGGAGAGCTCCTGAGATAATGTTATTAGCCATTCCTATTGCAATTTTTAACTCCTTTCCTTTGGAGTCCCTCAGGAAACCATGAGAAGAAGAAACACCCAGTTTTCACTTGTTATGAAAATGCAAATTTGTCTTCAGAGCTGCAGAGAGCAGAGCACAGGAATAGACTGAATCTGTCTCAGTGGGCCCCTGCTGCTGAGTGATAGGGTGTACAATCAATTCCATGCTCCTCAAATGGGGACTGGCTTTTAAAAATGGAGAAATTGTCATTTTCAACAAGACTACCACTATTCACTCTGCTATGCTGCCTTGGATTGCTCTTGAACGCTGAGATATGTCCTGATCAGAACCTCTCCCATGCTGTTACAGAGGCTGGGATGTGTCTTGGCAGAGCAGGTGGCATTGCCTACATGGAAGAGCCACCCTCAGACTGCACAGGCAAGTCTGGTGATACTCATCTGCTGAAAATCAGGAGACAGATCCATGGGATCAGCCAGATTTTCTTACAGACTCTCACCCACCACAGTCTCACCCTCAAGGCAAAGGCTAATCAGAGATTTCATTTTATCCTGACCAACATGGGGGGGAAAAAAGGGAGGAGACAATATGGGGTGGAAATTCTGCACTACACATCAGCATGAGGCAACTTCACAGCTACAGAAAGTCACAAGTCAAATGCTGCTACTGGATTTTCAAATGCACCAAGTAACTGTAAAAGCATTAATAATGTAGAAATTACGCAAGTTACAACAAGGGCAATTAAATCTCATGCGTTAGGCCATAAACTGCATTGGTAACAGAAAGATCCTTCCTCTCCTCTGCATCCAGCATTGCAAAGTTGCCTGCAATGTTCACCTCTCCTCTGGAACGCCAAACTTGGGCTGGAGCCTGATGGGACACCTCATGGCTTATCCATGGGCTGGTGCAAGAACTCTGCAGCTGCTTTTTTTGAGGAGAGGTAGAACGTGAGTCCTGCAATGCTGCACATTTATTTTTAAGTTGTTCAAGCACAACAAAAGCAAAAGATGCAAGAATTCCCCTAAGCCTGTCTTAGTTCCTGGCAGCTCCTCTTTCCAATGAAATCCCTAAACCTCAAAGAGACACAAGAAATAATTACTAGGAGAAACATCTGAAAGTCAAAACAATTTAGGCACAGAGCAGTCCTGTCTCCAGTGCTCCAGGCCAGATATTCATAGAGTGACCCTTCTGCCCCTTCCCAAAATTAGCACAGCCTCTTTGCAGATGTCTGAGCCAAGCCAGGCTCAGCTGTGCTGAGCACTTCCTAACTGGGAACTCTTTCCTGGACCAATTCTCCAGGAAAGGAGGGACTGAGCTCAGAAACCCTCCGTTGCTTATTGTCTTTCAGAGGATCATCTTAAATATAGGATGGAGAACGCCACAGCTGGGGAATAACAGACAATTATGACACAGCTTCCACGATGACATTTCTTTCAGAAAAAGCTCAAGTGGAATTGGGATGTAGAGCTGAAATTTGGTCACTCATACAGCAGGCAGGGGATGCATCCGGGGACTCCAGACCTGGAGTTTAGTTTGCAAACCACAGGATTGCCAGAAGTAACACCAAACACCCCTCACAAGCAATAAGCTGGGGTAGGAACCAGCTTTAATAGGGATGCCAAGAAATGCAAACTCTGGGTAATCTACTGATGTGGGAGCTGCTTGGGCGCTTGTGACAGAAGGTATCAGGGCTGATGCTTCACTAAAAAACTTCTCTAACGTGGAACAGAGTGTCCCATCTATAAACACGAGCCTGGTGCTGCCTAACCCCCTCTCACTTACAGCCCAAATCAGCTTTCAGGGCAGTTCACGCAGGCCCAGGCTCCAGGGGTCCTGCAGACCTGTGTTTTACTGTTGGAAAAAGGAGATGAGTTTTTTGCTGGATACTGTGAGATCTCATAGGAGCATAACAAGTGTCCTGGGGGAATGCCGAGCCTCCCAGCTCTCAGCCTCTAGCTTATTCTTTAAAGACATTACACAGGGTTGAGTTTTAGCCAAGTATGTGTGAGGAAATCTCCCTCTGCTGCCAGGCCAGAATGCTGCCTGGATCACGGATCCAAATACTCCCTTCTTCCAGCCTCAGACACTCACACCTTTGGATTCCCAACCCATACCAGTCCAGTGCTCAGGAAAGGGGCTCCACGGCTGTACCCTGTGGGACAGTGCTGTGTTCCCAGGAAAACAGCACTGTGCTACCAGGAGAACAGTGCCAGCACTTCACCGTATCCAGGTCAGGCACACTGCCCAGCCCTGGGAGAGTTAGGCCAGTGCAGAAGGCTTTTCTCACAGCTAGCTGCAGCACTCAGCTCCAGATGTTTCCTCAGCACAGCACTCAATGTTCAAAGATCTGCATCAGAATTTCATTCGGGGAGGAAGAAATTCTGCGAGAGCCATCACGAATTCCTGAACAGATAAGACATTCTGCTTTAGAGCTTGAAAAGGAGTCAGAGAGCAGGTCTCAGTCTGGGAAACAAAAAAACCTCATCTCTGTGTGAGTCCTTGGTCCTGGACTGTGGTCCCACTAATGAAGGACCTTGAACTAAACAATTTGTGAAGCTGGGGAGAGTGAAGGGGAGTACAAAAAGCAGCCAAATGTAATATTCAGCACTGGGTTTGCAAGAAGGAACAGAAACTGGAAACAAAATGAGATAGACAGACCTCATTCTTCTGACAGCCATTTGGAAATGTCCATCCCCAGCCTTTGCCAGTGCCAAACCTTAGCTCAGGGAAGCTGCAAATCACCAGCATGGCCTCCTGAAAACCTCCAACAGGGAACGAGAGAGAAGGAGACCAGATCTCAACAGAGAGGGGCCTGAAGCAATCATTACTCAGCCACAGGAACTACAACAGCCCTTGGAACAGCAGCACAGGCAGATTAAAATACAAATGGATGGAAGTTTTTAAAGCACTTACTCGAGAACCTCTCTTGCCAGGGGGTCCTGGTAAGCCCGGAAGACCTGGTGGGCCCTAGAAAAACAAAAACAGGTATTAGTGATGGTTCCATAACAGCATGGTGCTCCTGACAGTGCTTCACAGAGACCCATAACACAATCATTTGGAGAAGACCTGGGGAGAAGGGCCAACTACAGCATCATAGCCAAAATTGCCCTTTAACTTATGCTATTAATATAAAGGGATAAAAAGCCACACACAGAAATGTCTGCAGGAGCACATATCTCCATAGACTAGAGACAGAGCACCCCCATCTTTCTCCTGCAGCCTGCATTCCCAGGATTACAGCTGTGTCTCATGCTTCCCCCCTCCTGGACCCGTGTTGTATCACAAGAGTAACACAACTGTCTCACAGCTTCGGATTTTCCTGCTATGTGTTAGCACCTTGGCAAGGGAAGTACATCGTGTGTTCTAATCTGCATCAGCTGGACACGTGCAGCTCTTGGTATTGTAGGTTCCTATATGAGTTACAACATAATCATAACCCCAGCACTTTGTATTTTAGAGCAGCAGGTTATAAAATGTAATAAAATTGGTGTCAATGTTGGAAATTCTTAAATGCAGTTCTGTAGCAAAGGAAAAGTCGAGTCATACATGTCAGAATAGTGGGGGCTCTTGGAAGAGGGTAGGAACAAAGTGGAGATATCAGGAGCCCAGCTGTGCACTGATCTGAAACAGGTTAGGAAAAAATACTTAACCAATGAGGTTTGAACTCCTTTGAATTTATTCATCTATTTATTCATTTTTTTCAATGGGCTGGAGAATTCAGATTTCTGGAGGGCCATCTGCAACTCCTAGTAACTCCTCAAAACTTCTTTTTCCCTGAGCCAAACATGTCTGACAAGAATAACTGTTAATTAAAGCATCTCCCAGAGGATTTATATTCTGGTAGCTTGCTACAAAAGACAAGTTTCCATTGCATTCAGCAGGGAGAGACATCCGGAGCAGCCAACTGAAGGATGTTTGGAAGGCAGCCTGAGCTCTCTGACTACACGGCAGGTGGCAGAGCAGGTCCAGGAACAACATTCCACAGGGATGAAGGTGCAGTGCATGGAGCAGGTACAGGATGAGCCCCATGGCCACATTCTGGCCTTTCTCCCTTCCCACTGGGTCATCCCTGAGCGAAGCCCACTGCCAGGCTGGCCCTGCTGCTCAGAGCTGCTCAGGCTGGTACTGCCCCTGAGCAGGAGCAAGAAAGCTCATGATCTCTAGTGCAGTTCCCAGGAGTCATCAAGGGCATGATTCAGTAAGATAAGAAATTGACTCAGGATATCCCTACCCTGAATCTCATGCCCAGGAAAAGATTTTGGAAAGAGAAAACTTGCCTGAACCATACAGGTAACCGATGGATAAATACTCCCCCGATATTACCAACCCTCCCACATGTAAACAGCACACTAAGTTGTATAAAAGTGATCTCTTTTAAGAGCCAAACTTAGCATAGTAGAAAAAAAAAAATCAGGGAAGGCATAAGCAAAGCCCAGTGTCCTCTGTGCTATTAATTTATCAGCACAACAAATAAATAATAACTTTTTATCCCTGTAGTTAGTTCTAGCGGTAGTAAAGATAACAAGAAAAGGCATGTTTTGAAAGAGCCCAAACAGAACAGAACAGCGAATATCCCTCACTGAGACACCCAGGGATGGACTTCTGTCACCATACGACCCACTGCTGCTGCCCAGCCCTGCCTGCCCTGGAGATGTCCAGTCTCTATAGCCTGGGACACTTCATCTGACCCCTCTGCCAGTTGCTTATTGCTGGCTAACACAGTATTACTGGTCTTTGTATTAACAACTCTCATTGATACAGCTGACCCTCATTTTAGCAATATCCCAGTGTTTGAACTTGTCATTGTGCCAGCTCAGGGCCCCGTGCATAATATAATTATACAGCTGTGCAAATAGACACGTAATTGTAGGGGTTTTTTAAGCCTCATGTATAATTGTGCTCCAGAATCCCAGCTTTTATTAAAAATATCCCCCTGCCCTAGTTGGGGTGATAAATATCAAACCACAAATCCATTGCAACTGAGGCAGCAACAGTTTTAATAAAGTTCACCAGAGATTAATCCAAGTCCTTAACCTCTCCTCCATCACAACCTATCCCCATTTATACCCTCAGAAGAAGTAAAAGAGGAGATGCAACTGTCTGAGCACAGCGTTCCCTGTGTACCAGAGCTGAGGTGACCTTTTCTACCTTCCTGCTAATAGCAGCTGCAATTGTACTTGGCCACTTGAGCAAAAACTTTCTCCAAAAATATGGCCTGCTCAGAACAGACTGAAGCTAACACAAAAATAAGGAGAGAGTTAATATTGGCACTGGAGTGGGAATACAGAGTTGAGAGAAAGGCTTCTAGCTGGAAAAGCACTGAGCAGTGCACAATTCAGGAGTCTCTGTCACTTTGCTTTGATTTGTCATCCCTTCAGACTTATTTTTTCCCTTCTTGAGGAGTAAGAGGGATAAAGGTAACTGTGGGATGACTGGCTAAAAGGTGCCAGCCACTACAGTAACTGCAGAAGGTAAGAGTGTGACCACTTATAAATTTGAAGCCAGTCAAAGTGGAAGAGGACTGGGGCAGTGGATGGACACAGGTGGTGGTGAGAAGCGACACACTGTGAGGCCACTTTGTACTTCTCACCTTTCTCAGTTCCTTGGTAGCTGGGTTGGATGTGGACTGTGCCTTCCTAGTGATTCATTTCCCCTCTGCCTCCGTAACACACACACAGCCCATGTTCTCAGACAAGAGGCTCAAGCTCTCGGACAAGAGGCTCAAGCTCTCGGTCAAGAGGCTCAAGCTCTCAGACAAGAGGCTCAAGCTCTCAGACAAGAGGCTCAAGCTCTCGGACAAGAGGCTCAAGCTCTCGGCCAAGAGCCCCACGTCCCACAACTGGCTTTGCCTGGGGAGAGCAGTGCTGAAATACACTCAAGGAAAACGTGCATCCGGAGAGTCAGCCAGAGGAGAATGGGCCTGGATCAGGGCCCAGCTACTTAGAAATGATGGATGCAGTCCCACTTCAGGCGTAAGGCTCCACAGGGAGAGCAGGAGATGTCTATCAGCGAGGTGCTGAGAGCCTGCTTGGAGGTGATGCCCACACAGCCCCTGCCCTCACCAGAGATACCTCCACCCTCACACCCAACTCAGATTGCACAGAACCTGTGGGGACCTCTCCACTGTACCCTTCAGGGCAGCCCTGGGGAATTTCATCAGGAGCACAGGGAGTGCTCCAAGGGGCAGGAAGGTTTCCTGCTCCTGGCAGCGGGATGAGGATATCAGTGCTCTGCCCCTACCCTTGCAGGGATCAGCAAAGCTGAGGCCTCCTGTGGTGAGCTACTGCTCCTGGCACTGCGGCTCTTGTCTCTCTGGCTCTTTGCCTGCTCCTTCTGCAAATTGATGGCAGAGAACACACACCCTGTTATCACACAGAGCAAGATCAGAGATCAAGGAGAAACTCAGCAGCAGCAGATGCTCGCTCTCTTCTCAAGCCAAGCAGCTGAGCTGTTAACCAGCCTGAAAAGTTCCTGAAACAGCTCATGGCAGCCACAATAAAGTTTAACCCTTCTCAGTTTCCCATGGTAGCATTAGCAACAATGATCTATCCCACCAAAAGATCACAGGATTTAGTCTAAGCTGCTGCTGGGAAATTTTCTGGTGCAAAAGGGACTTTTTTTTTAATCTTAGCTCTCTGAGCTTCAAATTGCAAATGGAAAATTAAACGAAGTTGTCTGAAAGAGAAATACATCGGACTCCAAGGATGAGGGAAATCTCGCCATTTCTTCTCATCGCTAATTTATAACTCTGCCTCTCCCACACTGTGATCCCCCTCGCACTGCTTCCTCTGGCCAGAGCAGCGCTGCAGGGAGCAAGGTGCCTTCTGCGCTCCAAACTCAGCAAGGGCAAACCTGGAAGGCTTGAATGGAAGCACACTGAGTACAGGAATTGGTGCTGCAAATTGGAAAATGAATCCTGAATCAACTTGGTCAGACAGCAAAGGATTCCTGTAATCATTTCCCCGGGGGTGAGTGCTCAGTCTGGCAGCAAAGAGCTGAGATTTCCCAGGAAACTATTAAGCTCATATTCCAGTGCACACTGACAGATGGACATATTTACTTTAGGGTCTTCCCAATGTATTTCTGCCCAGTCACTAATGGCACAGTCCTCCTGTGTCCCAGAAAAGTCTGTTTCAGAAGTGCAAAACACTGCTAGGACTGAGAAGAGAGAACATTCTTCTTTCTCAGGTGCTAATGCCTATGGGAAAAGCCAACTTACAAGGGAGTTCAGAAAACTCATCAAAAGCTTCTCCCCACATTGGCACCAGGTTCTGAGCAGTGAGTGACATTACCCCTGCAGATAAATTACTTGAACTGTTTTCTTCCAAGAATAAGAGAAATATTCCTACAGGGAAAAGGGCCACTGCCACAAATCTACCCTTTAGCCTTGTACGTCTGGGAAGCACCAGCAAGGAAGGACTGAGCAGCTACAAGGACAGCACTGGAATTCAAAATTCCCTGCTTAGGAGAATAGAAGAGGAGAAAAAACCCTCATCTTCAACAGCCTGCCAACCCCTCCTCACCTCCCCATTGTTTCCAGCCACTAAGTGGCTTTAAGAACTGCCTAAAACAAAGCTAGAATTTTTTGGGGGGGGAGAACCCTCAACCCTTTGGTTACTTTCTTCTCCAAGGCAGGCTTATCATATTAAAATTTGGACATGTCTGGATTTCAACCAGTCTAAAAACAAAAAGCCCTCATAATTCTGGCAGGAGCTGAGCTGCTGGTGGAGAGCCAGCCTTGTAACACGATTTCCGCACTAGGCACAGATGTTTGTTCTGGGTCTGTGCAACACCTATCACACAAAGGTCCTTGTCCACAACTGGGTTCCTCACAGAGTAACAGCACAATACACAACAAAATATGAGCGTTCCAGCTTGATGAAAGCAACTTTTCTATGGAGACATTTCTGGAACAAGCTCTGCAGGGGGTACTTCAGACACTGGAGCAATCCCAGGCCTTGGAAGGCAGCCTGAAAGGCTGGGAAGGAATAGAGGGATCACCTACTCTACTACTCACTTTCTATTTTTAAAGATTTATAAAAATACTTGTATATATTTGTACAATCCTAGATCCTTTGCAGCACATTTATCTCAAACACACTATCAACTATCTCTCTTCAAAATTAACTTTATTTTACACAAATAGAACTTTCTGATGCTCGGTCATTTGCCTGCAAGATTTCCCTTCAAGGATATCTCCGGCTAAATCACCAAAAAATTTGGTCCAATTGTGTGAGCAAGGATAAAACTTTTCCCATGCATCATACAAAGCATGCAGTCTCCCCTTTTTTTATTATTAATGTGACTCATTCATTAACAGATATTCAAACACGTTGCGTGTTCCTTAATTTATCATGAACTGGCAGCTCAAATAGCCTTTTCTGGTGCGAGGAGGACTGGAAATAGGCACTTCACATATTTTATCGGCGTTTCCAGTCACCTCTCTTCCCTGCCCACTGATTGAATTGGCTGAGATTGCTTCTTTAGGGAAGGAACCGGGCTCCAAGACAAACTGCTTGTGCGGAGGATGGCAGCTGGAGCAGTCTAGACTGGGAAAACGCTCGGAAACACATGTGCCTTACAGAGAGGGAGACAGGGAAAAAGGGCGGGAGAGGGAGCTGCCTGCCAAGCACCACCACTGGCTCTGACCTGGGGCTCCTGGCCCTGGACATGCAGATGGAACTGAGGGCTGCTAGCCCCCCTGTCCTCTGACTGGATATTCGGGATGTCCTTGAAACACACTCCCTGTTCCTCTTATGTTACTCAGCACTTCCACAGCCTCTCAGCGAACTCAGCCTGCATCTCTGCACATTCAGCATAAGGGGTGGTTTTCTCTGCTCTAAAAATAACCCTTAGACTCATCAAGAGTCAATACAAGCTTGTCTGTAGTGACCTAAAAGCTATGGAATTGCAGCTTTATATGGGAGGAGAAAGGTCTGATTTGGGGTACACTGTGCTAGACCCAGCCACGCCAGGGCAAGGGGTTTGCTGCAGCTTTACCTGGCAGGTGGTGCTGGTGGGCAGGGAGAGGCTACAGCAGCCCCCCAAAATCTCCCTGCAAAACCTGCTGCTGGTTTAGACAAGCAAATGACACCCCATCCACTGGAGGATTCAAATACCCATCACATCACAGCCCTAGTTCAAGCGTTGACATGCTCACAACAGATACTATTTTTCAGTATGCATTTTTCTTTTGAGGGGAGGTTTTAGGCTACTTCTAGCCACATGCTGGGGTCACGCTGCAGGGCCTGGAGCTCTGGAGCAAGGCAGGCTGAGGTGCTTTGGGCAGTGTGGATGATTCGGGGGACCTTTGCCAGCTGCTGAGTCAGTGCTGCGTTACGGACTTCGCACGATGTCTGGGTGTTCCTTTTGTTATTCCTCCCCTCCAAAAAACCATGGAGCTGAGATCCCAAATGCTTGTGGTTATTAATGGTTCCCAAGAAGTTTTTCTTTTTTAAGAACATATTGCCCTTCCTCCTCTAGCTGCTCAGCAAACCCAGCATTCCTGAAGAATTAATGCTCTGCCATGAGTTGCACGTGGGATGCAGTGTCTCCGTTTCCTTTTGCACAGCACCTAGGTGGTCCTTCAGGATAGATTAATACATGGACAGTGCTGAATTTTATTCCTAAATAAATCCTTTCAGTCCTTTGCTCACACTCCTCTAACCATCAAACCCTTCCTCTATTGTTGGATGGGGCCTTTCTGCACAGCTAAGATTACTCCATTGGTTGTTTTAGTAGAATTCACAAAGCCACAACTGCAGACACCACAGATCCTGAGTCATCACTGCCTCGCACCAGGGCTGCCATTTCCATCCTGACAATGGGTTGATCAGGATGAACAATAGTCCTTTCTCTCTAGGTGGAAAGGTTCTGTGGCTGCCAGTCTGCCCAGAAATCACAGCCAAGGTGGCCCCAATCCTTGCTGAACAGGCAGAAGGCAGTTCCCCCCCCCACCTCCCTGCCCAGGGTGACAATCTTCTTGAAGAGACCTTGTATCAGGCAACAACTGGGAAAAGTAATTAATCCCCTTTTCCTTCCCTCCACGTGCCAGACAGCGGATGACATTTCCAGCCCAACCTGCCCTGGCCAGGCTGGGCTGGGATATCACTGACGTCATCAGAAACGCCTGCCCAGCAGCACAAGGATGGCGCCAGGTAATTACTCAAGCCCAGAACATTTATCAGCACTTGTTCTGAAACACACTCATCTGGCCACGGAAGTGCTGCAATCATTTCTCAACATGTCATCCCCATTCTGATCTTTTCTCCTCTTTCCCTTCCCATGTCAGAGACATCCAAGGAAGCGTGGTACAGAGATGTCCAAGTGAGTCACAGGAGCTGTCGAGCATTGTGCGGCAGCCAGCTCCAGCCAAGCCATAACCTTTCCCTCCCCAAGCCCTGATTTTGTTTCCAGCAGTCAAAGAGAATAAGGCCAGACAGAGCCTCAGAAAGTTCTCCTTTCCCTCAATTCAGGACTCCAGTTGTTCTCAGACAGGATGGAAAAATCCTGCCATCTCTTCCCTCAGCCCTCCACAGCCTGAATCCATTTCTTTGCTATGATTCACAAGCCTGAGAGAGATTTTCCACTCCAGCTCAGTAACAAGTTCTTTACATTGCAGGGGCTTAGAGCTTGGTCACCCTCATGACACTTGAAGAGCAAGAAGGTGGCAGAGGCCAGGATTTTGGTGGGCTTGGAGCAGCCACCCATATTCACCCCTTACAGCTAAGTGATGTTTTAAGCGAAATGCACAGCTGCTGAATTTCTTCTCTTGGAAATATGCCTGAAACGACTCTCCACAAAACACAGAAGCCTGCCCAAAGATCAAATTGCTGGGGCTTGTTCTATCTACTCAGGGATTTATCAGAACTTCTCCAAGCACCAACACTCTATCAGGGATGGGTGCCTGAAGCCTACGCTCAATCCCTGCCCAGGCAGCACCTTCACCTCTCCCAGGGGCAGGAACCTGGGAACAGAACACCACCCTGGGTGACTCCATACCCAAAGTACAGGGAGAGAAATCACCCAGCTTTGAGATGGGACAGGAGGAAACACAAACTGCTAAGCTCCCAGTGAGGACTTGGGAAGACCATAGGTGTTACTTGCACCAAGGAGCAGCTCTGCAGAGACAAGTACTGGTCATTCCTTACGCCAGCCTCAACATTTCCATTGTAAACCCTTCTTTCACAATTTTAAAAAGTCAGCTGTAAAAATTCACTCTAGGCTGGATCTTGGCAACCAAAGGCTCCGTCTGGGGGAAACTTATTTTACATGTACAACCCCTCTGTCCTATTGACAGTTTGGGTTGGAACATCAAATCCCCCTAAAAGTTGGCCAGTTTAAAGATCATGTTTGCATTCTCAAATAAGGAAAAAAAAAAAAAAGAACAGCCAGCAGATAATTAGTGGGGCCTGAGTGCTTTTAGCATTACAAAATGTGTGTATGCTTTTACAATAGCCAAGATATACGACCTGAAAGCGATTATTTTATGTGGAATGCAGTAGTTAAATTTATAAAGGAAACTTTTTGCATGTTTTAAGTGCAGACTATAAGAAATAAAAACCAGAACAAAATGCCCAAGCAAAATTTGTACCATAAAAATAGATGAGAGTTTGTTTAAAAAAAAAAAAAAATCCTGAAGCCACCTCTGCACTTGCATTTGCTGAAACAGGGCACTTTTCTGGATTTGTGAATATCAGATACAAAACAAATGAATAACTAGTGTCAAGAAATAGCTCACTTGAGGCCTGTTCTTAAGGCATCTGGGTTTTCTATGTTAGACGACCAGAGATAAACCAAGGGCATGGAAAATAGCCCCAACCTGGCCATTAAAATTTCAGCCAGCAATTTAAAGGAAAAGAAAGTGGGATTTCTCTTTTTTTTCCTTTCTTTTTTAAAATCCAACATTAAGCAGCAACTTTAACCACAAATGTTTAATGGCATCCACCATCACTGAACACTCAGGTTCAAACTGAGATTTATGCTAAAATTGTGATGATCAGGAATGCAGTGGTGCTTGGCTGCCACACTTGGATAAGCTTCACAGAAACTCTTGGAGGTTGTAGTCTGCCAGCCCTTGAGCTGAGCTGTGACTGGGAATAGCTAATATGAAGAACTTGAACATACCTGAGGTCCTCTCTCTCCTTTCACTCCTGGATATCCCAGGAAAAATGGAAACGGAGTGGGTCCCAATGGGTCGAAGATCTGATAGCCATCCATGGCAGCCAGGGTTGTGAGGTTGAAGGCCTGTGCCTTGGCTCTGGAGCTGGGCCAGGCAGACCCCAGGTGTGGTTTGGTGTACACCAGAGGGATGATACTGGGATCCACTCTCCTGGTGGGGGATGGCATATCCTTCTTTGGAATGGGCCCATGGCTTGGGTTCTGCGGGGTTTGCTTTAGGGTAACAAGGTGGACATTGCTCGTTGTGTTATCAGTCACCCTCCTCATTGGCTTTACAGTACTGGGGGCTTCGGGGGGCTCAACGGTTGGTTTTTGGTTGATCTTCTTTTTGGTCTCTTGCTTGGATTCCTTCCTGCTGGCTGTGACCGGGCTCTGGCTCGTTGGTGGCGCCCTTTTGGCAGTGGGAAGGGGAGTTTTCCCCCTGTGCGTGCTGGGAGTGGGCCGAGACACCCTGAGGGTTGTCCCCGTGCCCCAAGGGAGCAAGCGGGTGGGTACCTCTGATTTGGTACTTGATGGAACAGGTGGGGCCACTGTGATCTTGGTGGCTTTGGTAGTTAGTCTCGGCGGTGACGGCGGGGTTGACAGCACTGTGAGGGCTGTTGTACCTGAACCCCTTGTCCTGAGGGGTGCAGTGACCCTGCCAAACTCCAAGTTTGGGGCAGCAGTGGTCAGGTTTTTCAGACCCTGAAGCAAGGGCTCCGTATGCTGTGGGGTACTGGGGGAGGCACTGGGATCCCTGGGCAGGAGGGGGATGAGTGGGGGCAAGTTGGGCCGGTAGGTATCTGCTTGCCTGCACTGTTTCTTCAGATATTTACAGTAATGATGAGCTGCCTTGGCGGAAGGATAAATATCAAACTGGCAGATGGCTCCTTCAAACTGCACGGAGTGCTGGCTTATCTTCCCAAAGAGGAAAGATCCGTGTGGATCCAATGCCTCGTCCTTTTTAAAATGCAAATCCTCATGTACTCTGCGCTTCCCACAAGAAGTAAATAAAGTGACTGTCTGGCCACGAATGTTGATAGCCATATTGTGCCACTGGCCATCGTGGACATTATAATCAAAATATACAGAGCGCTTGTGGCCCACATACACAATGATCTTCCCAGGCACAAACTGGACCCCTAGCTGCAGTTTTTTCTTTTTGCTCTTGACAGCAAAGAGAAAAGCATTGTTGATGCGGTGGGAGCAGAGGCTCAGCACCAGGAGCAGGTCAGAGCTGGAGCCTGCGGGGAGGAGGGTGCTGAGCGGTGCTTCAACACGTGCTCGCTGAGTGAAGATGACCCCTGATTTGAAAGGAATGACTCCTTGAGGAACTGTATGTGAGGAGGACCATCCACTCGATGGCCTTTTCCCTGACAGGCCCAGTCTTTGAAGAACATCCACATCTGAAAGGGAAGCACAAAGATTATGTGAGGTGCTGGGCAACCCAAGGGCTGGATGGGTGTGGAGGGAGGTCAAACCAATCCATGCATAAAGGCAACAGGATACAGGAAATCCCAACTCACATATAGAATCCCACCCTCTCACATATATATTCAAATAACCAGCATGGAGAATTCACAGCTCTTCTCACATCACACGAGGAGCAAGTGCATGCTCAGCGTGATTACCAGCAACTGCCAAAAGACATCAGCTCCATGGTACATCTGGTGAGCTCTCCTGTCCCACCAGGGACCAGCTCAGATGTTCTGGAGGGAGCTGAGCTCACTAAAAGGAAATTTCCCACTGAGCACCACTAGTCCACTTCCTGGGATTTAATTCTGAGTACTGACCGCATAGCTGGAAAGGAATTTGAACAAAAGATTGAGCTGGGATTCCAAAATTTTATATCCCAAGAGGGCAAGTAACAAAACTTCCAAAGGGAGCAAAAGCCCTGTATCTGTCTCTCTCCAAGCTAGCAAGGAGCAGCTTTTGATCTTTGGAGAGTTTAGGGAAGCAAAGGTGCCTCCCAGTGTGCAAAAATTGCACCTAGATTCCAGTGAACTGCTCAAGGTTCTCAACAGCAGTACTTTTTTTCCCAGCAGATCATCTTACAGCATTAAATTATATTAATAGGTTGGAACAAGACTTGGTTTGTGAAGAGCTCAGAAGCTGGTTATGGCTGCCACTGAGTAGTGGTGGTAAGCTTTGCCTCCTGGATAATGTCACCTAGGAGGCAGGTGCCTTGCTCAAGACAGGAGGAGAGGGATTGATACCCAGAGGACTTTTCTCCACCAACTCCAGCAGGATTCTGCAGTGGACAGATGAGCAGAATCCCCTCCTGTCTGTCCCTGAGGTCTATCAGAAGCCACTCACAGCTCAGATTAGCAGGCAACAGAAACACAAACTGGGGCCAGCTGGCAGCAACCTCAGCTGAATTACTTAACTGGAGAAGATGCCGAGGTCTACGTGAGCAAAGCTGCAAAGGTAAATGTGCCCAGACCTGAAAAAGGTCCCATGTTGAACAGCTAAAGGAGCTCAGCCTGGAGGAAAAGGAGGCTAAGGGGAGAACTTCTCACTCTCTACAACTCCCTGACAAGAGGTTGTAGTCAGGTGGGGGTCAGGTTCTGCTCCCAAGTAGCAAGCAATAGGATGAGAGAAAACAACCTCAAGTTGTGCTGGGGGTGGGGGAAAGGGGATATTAGAATGAAGAGTAGGAAAGGCTTCTTCACCAAAAGGCTTGTAAACCATTTGAACAAGCTGCCCAGGGAAGTAGTGGAGTCACCACCCATGGAAGCGTTCAAAAAACATTAGATGTGGCACTTGGGGACATCTAATGGTTTAGTGGTGGGCTTGGCAGTCCTGGGTTAACAGCCGGATTTGATGATTGTAAGGGCTTTCCAACCCAAATAATCCTATGAAGGTGATCATGATTCCCATGACATTACCACAGTTTGACATTGACGGTGAGCTAGGATAACTGCACTTCCTCCCCTCTTCCTGCCCAAATGCAATCCCCATTACTCCTTGACCAGCCAACTCTCCCATTTCAGTGATCTTTAGGGAAGCCAGTCTGGGCTGTACAACCCAAACGCTGATGTTGCAAGGCAAGAATTTAACACTCAGAAAGGTGGTGGTGCCAGTCATGGCTAACCCCACGGGACCGCAACTTTCCTAGATTAAAAGTAAATCAACAGTTCTCCAAAGAAAAAAAAAAGAGTTCCTTTTCTAAAGGTGCCTTGGTATTCAGCTGCTTTCACCCTTAAATGTTCAGCACAGAACACAATATTTGGAGAACAGGCACTTACAGAGCCCGCTGGTGTTGGCCAGAAAGGTTGTAGACTCAAGCAGTCCGAGATCTGTAATGTTGCTGGCCAGGAAGGGAGGAGAATGATGAGAAAAGCTCTGCTCCTTGACTCTGGCAAAAACCTTGGCCATTTTTGTATGTAAGAACGAGTCAATCAATATTTACTTTGCCTGAGTTTAGCTTTATTCCCACCTTCCTTTTTTAAAGCAGCTTGACTCACGTTCTAGCAGACACTACCCTGGAGAACGTGCGTCAGAGGTAGAAAAGGATGGAAATGTTCCCACTCTGTGCAGAGGGGTAATTTACTGCACGGCATGTTCAAGTGTTAATGACACTATTTCTCCCATACTCTGAAATCCTTGGTCCCCCACTGGTTTTATTCCATGTTGTCCAACAGAGCTGTCTCTCAGCATAGCCTTCCCCCCTCTGCACTGAACAGAGGAATCGCGGCAGTGTCTTCATTCTGGATAATCTCCAGAGACCATGAAACAGCAAAGGCCAAAGCCTGGCTTTAGTGAAGTGGGACCTTTGCCACAGACTTCAAAGGCATCAGGATTTATCCCTAAGGAAATAAATTTACCACTTAGGCAAGGAGCTGGACTCCAGCTTCCAATTCCTACATGTATTTTTAGGTTCTCTCTCAGAGACAGACGGGGGTTGTCTCTGCTGGAGATGCTGCACACTCCAGGAGTTATTTATTTGGTAGCTACTCTGCAAAGACCTAAGGATGTTTCCCTGCTCAGAAGATGCCACTGCTGTTTGCAATCTCAATGCAAGTGCCTCGTTAGCAACGGCACCCAGGAGTACTTAAGGAAAAAAAAGCACAACCCAAACACTCCTCTCCCTCAAAATCCGCTAAGGTGGAGCCAAACTCTGGATGCCTACACAAAATCCGATTAAAGAGTCCTCATGCAGGACACGTATGTGGACTTTCCAGCACTAGGTCCAGGCACAGAGCTCAGCACTCTGGCACACTCAGCCCATCTGCCTCTCCATCCCACCCAACTGTCGCGGGCTGCT
Source organism: Falcunculus frontatus (assembly GCA_013398115.1). Taxonomy (NCBI): domain Eukaryota; kingdom Metazoa; phylum Chordata; class Aves; order Passeriformes; genus Falcunculus; species Falcunculus frontatus. The sequence continues at coordinate 607,979 of VZRV01004822.1, read as the reverse complement.
GAGGCACATCTCCTGGGATTTGGTATGTCATCAACTAACGTAAAATGCAAGGTAATTCTGACTTCCTGAAGCAGCTCCAAGTTTAGCAGAGGATTTTTTCCCCTTCAAATTTTTTCCTCTCTGGATTTTTCCCTCAAAACACATTATTTAAAAAGAACATTCACATAGATCTGCCTGATCCCAGGTGCCTCAAAGCTAGTAACAACATTCCTGTAGCAACACTTGAGCAACTGGGAAAAACTCTTCTATCAGATTCTGCATGAAGTGAGATACACAGAGATTCTTGAACAACCACATGATCACCTCTGAAAAAGGGGAAAAATAATTTTATTGTTTTCCTTTCCCTCTCTTTCTTTCCCTCTCCCTTTCTCCACACAAAAAGCTGTATAAGAAGAAGAAGCCAAAAGGCAGGAGAGAAATAACTTGCAGCTTTCCCAGATTCCAACAGCCAAGGTGTGATGCCCACAGCTAAAACTGTGTTGAATAAGTGCAGCATTTCCAGAAGTTACTGCCCAGACCCTTAGTCAGTGCACAGCAAATGAACTCACCTCACAATCTTTTGGATTTGTAACACTTACGGAAAGATCATCCTCTGTGTTCCCTGATTTTCCAGTGTACAGGAAGACTCCTAATCCTTAGAGTAACAGCCACAGTGTTTTTAGAAGCCCACAGCATTGGCTTAATTTCACCCTCACAAGTTCTTACTGCTTCTGAATCTCATGTTTGAAAATCCTGGGTGATAACACAGCCTCAAGTCACCAATGTTTTCTTACAGCCTTTACTTCCTTGGAAGGTTTAATTTTCTGGTACCCAGAAGGAAATCCTCTCTCTCATTGTGTGGAAACCAGGCAAGTTTTTAAAAATTCTTTTATCACAGAGAAAGTATCTCAGAGGGGAGTTGTTGACTACACCAAGGTCAACACAATGAGAGTGAAATTAAAGACTTTGCTTTAGATTGATGGTAACAAAAGACATGGCAACATCCCATAATTATCATAGGAGTAAAATGATGAATAGAGGTGAATCTAAACAGCATATTATAATCTACTTTAAAAGCAAGATGCCAAGACACAATATTTGTTCTGCCTCTTTACAAGCTGACATAAAACTTTCTCTGAAAACTGCTTGACTAAGTAATTCAGCCAGATGTTCACCTCCCTCGCATGGAGGCAGAATTTGGAAAATATTACATTTTTCAAAATTGCTGATGGCAGGGATCTATTCCCCCCCCTGTAAAAAGTGCTCCATGGGCTGGCTGACAGCTGAGTGTTGACCAAATTTCTATTTTTCCTTCATGTTTTGGAGACTGAGAGGAGAGCCCTGGAGCCTGCTAGTCCACTTAGTGGTGTCTGCTGACGGCAGGGGAAGATGTTCACTTCCAGCAAATACCCATGTAAAGCATCCATGTAGGAAAGGTGTTGCTATTTTAAGAGGAGAAGGCTCCTTTACAAACAGATATTGCAGAGATGCTCAGCACCCGCTATCAACTGTAAAAGATCATTTTTTTTTTGTATGTGTGTGTTTTTGTTGACTTTGAAGCTTTTCATCTCCTCTTGTAGGGTCATTGATTATTGGACCCCAGCCTAGTCCTGTCCCTGGCAGCACCAGGGAGGTGATGCCTGGAGAAGGGGTGTAAGAACAGGATGAAGGTGTCACTCTTCTATAGAATATTCCCTTACAGCACAGGGATTGAACCAGATATAGCCATTCTATCATCAACCAACCTTGTGTGATTTTCCTCCCTTAAACTTGCTTTTACCTTTAGAACTCACATCATTTCTGTATGTGTAACATCCCCTGTGCTGGCAGGGGCATGTCTGGGATGGACCAAAGTCAAGGAAAAATCTGTCTGCCAGAGACATTTAATTCCATAAAGCCCCAGTCTCAAGGGGCAGTTTCTAAAAGCAGTTAAGTCCCGGCAAGCGCAGGTAGATGCCAGTGACATTTTAAACACAAAGTGCTTCATTCCCACCGGTTCCACCAGACAGACAGACTCTGAAAATCCTGTGGGGCATGTAATCACCTGTACAAAACCTGGTTCTTTTGCCAGCTGTTAACTGCACTATCTATATCATCTGTACTGCAAGCATCAGCAATAAATGCATCTAACTGTACACTGGGCTCAGACATTGATTGTTAAGTTATAATCCTACCCTGGTACCAAAGCACTTGGCTTTTACTTTTGTTGAAAGAGGAGAGAGGAAAAAAAAAAGTGCAGTTTACCTTCAGAATTTCCCTGTGTGAATCCCAGGAACCAGGTAAAATACAATATAGTCCAGAGAAAGCAGAATCCCCTAAAATTGGAAGAGAAGAAAAAAAAAATAATGAGTTTCTACAACAGTAGTAACAAAACCAATTCCATTGTTAAAGGTCTTCTCCTTGATCCCAAGTCTAGGAAAGGCAGTGACAGTGTCGGTATGACCTCCAGGAAGTAGACTCAGGCTGAGACCTTATTTTTCTGCTCTAAAGTCATCTAAAGCCCACTGAACTTAGTGGAAAGATTTCCCAAAGGTATTAGGAGCCTTGAAAGGCAGGGTCATCACTGCTGGGTCATCAGTGCCTTCACTACTGCTACTCTTTGGCACTCACCCCACCTAGGACAGACCAGCAGAAATGCAAGAGGATGGAGAAATCATTCAAAACTGGGAGGCCTAAAGCCCTGCCAGGAGTGCACGTGCAGGGCTGTGGGGACATGGGTAGGAAATGGGCTGACACACAGTGCCCTGTCACCTCAGCAAACAAATCCTGAGTCCTAATGCTTTACACTATGTGCTTAACAATATCCTAAACAACCAAAATCCTACATGGATCTGTTTCTCATTTTACACCCAGATGCAAAGATGGGGACAGCTTCTAAGCACTCAGCACCCTGTGCTCAGCCACTGAGGACCTTCTCACAGCCTGGTATGGCAGGAAAGTTTAGAAAGTGGGAGATCCACAGACTTCCAACCCTGTGCTCTCACAGACCCTTTCATGCCTGAGAGGGAATTTGACAAACCTCTGTTAGCTCAGCTTTAAGCCTCCAAGTGCCATTGAAAACATCAGCTCAGGGGAAAAAAACTTTTACCAGAAAGGTAGCTAAAGCCCCCCCTTTCCCCCATCAGCTTCCTTGATTTGTAGCCAACTAATGAACATGAGAAACTCCTTAGTTAGGCTCACTTAAAGTTGTCAGTGGAAAGTCTGAAGATTGAATTCCCTATTCTAGAGAGGATATTTAACAGCTTCATCAGCAAAGGCTCCTGGAGGAACAGACAGAAATGTAAACTACAGAAAGTCCTCAGGCAGGAGTGGGACATCCACAGGTTGTTCACCACTTCAGCCCAGTCAGTGTGAACACTGAGCTGTGCAAAGCCACGCTGAAGTGCAGCTTGCTCATCTCTCCACATCTGACACACAAATCATATATCAAACAGGGTTAGAGACCACTCTTCTCCTGCTATCAAGCTTCAGCTTTAGCCCAAGAAAGCATCCTCTGAGACACTGTATTACCCTGGGCCAATCCTCACCTGGTGCAGGAGACCCTTTCCCACAGCTAAAACGAAGCCACAGTGATTTATATCAGTGGGGAAACCTGGCCTTGAATGTAAAAATCCATCCAAGAAATTCAGCCACTAACTAATATTTTAAGGCTTGAAGTGCTAAAATACCAGAGCAGTCCCACATCAGCTGGGAAACAAGTGAACTGAAGCAATCCATGTCCTCTTTTACTGTTTCCATCACCCTGACACTGGGCTGCACATTTCAGGAGCTCGGGGACTGCTTTAGTTTAGGAAAGAACAGCCAGGAATAGCCCAATCCTGGTGTTCTTTTGTCATGTCCTACAACCAGCCATATCCTAACCAGGAAACCCTCACCATGCTCCAGAGACACTCAGCTGGGGAGCCTTGATTCTTTTCTGACAACTTCATCCCTTGAGACACAACTGTCGGGCTGAAGACACTGCCAAGTCCAAGGAGAGCTGCTGTGCCAGTACCTTCAGGGAATGGAAGAAGGGAAGCAGAATAGGATGATTCTTCATGGCCACCTCTGCAGTATTTTTTTTTGCATGAGAGAGGCTAAAATCCACTTCACAAGACACCTTGAATTTCTGTGCTCACCTCCAACAGAGTTTTAAGATGTGGACACAGTTCCATGTGTGCATGGAGCAAAGACCTGACTGGGTATCATCAAATGGGCTCGACTGCCTGATGAGAGCACAGGAAGAAAGGGAAGGGAGTCACCAGCAGCAGTCCCAGGCATTAAGAACCTGTGCTCTGGTGAGGATCAGATTTGTACAACCACTGCTGCTCCCAACACACTGAACTGAAGTCCACTTTTGGTTTTTTGAGGGGTACCTTCACAAACCAAACTCCCTGTTGACTGACACAATGAGGAGAACAAGTCTTGGGGGAAAATCTAGCACATAAGTTCATTCCAGTGACACTCATGGGCTATAAAGGAGATGAATGCACAGTGTGGGATCCAGCTAGCCCCAGCCCTGCTCCTGGACCCCTTGCACGGCACACACCATAAGAGTTGAGAGCAGGGCTGGGTGCCAAAACACTGAAGAAAAACATTTTGGCAAAATTTACCAACTTAATGGAAAAAGCAAAAGCAGCTTCCAAATGGCAGCTGTGTGAGTGATGGGGCTGTTAATTATCCCAGGATTTTTAATGCAGGCTCTTTTCCCCTTACAGCTCAGCAGCAACAGAGCTGCATAAGCAGCTTGAGTAGCAAGAGCAAAGAAGACTTTTCTCCTTATACAGAGCTATCAAACCCACCTTGTCTCTATCTCAGCTTCTTCCCATGAGCAGTGATTTCCACTGAGACTCTATCAAGAGGTACCACTAAAGGTGTTTCTTTCTTTTATTCACAGGGTCTACAAATACCACAATGAGGATCTTGGGGCTGTTCAGCCTGGAGAAGAAAATGCTCGAGAGAGAACTTAGAGCACCTTCCAGTGCCTAAAGGGGCTCCAAGAGAGATGGAGAGGGACTTTGGACAAGGGCATGGAGGGACAGGACAAAGAGGAAGGCTTTAAACTGAAGGTGGGCAGATTTAGAACCGGTATCAGGAAGAAATTCTTCCCTGTGAGGGTGGGGAGGCCCTGGCACAGGTTGCTCAGAGAAGCTGTGGCTGCTCTATCCCTGGAAGTGCCCAAGGCCAGGATGGACGGGGCTTGGAGCAACCCGGTCTAGAGGAAGGTGTCCCTGCTCATGGCAGGGGGTGGAATGAGATGATCTTCAAGGTCCCTTCTAACCCAAAACACTGCTGCAGTCACTGGGTGTAGAGGTGCCCCATAGCACACGTGATGTAAGCTCACATGAGCCCTAAAAGTTTTCCAATGCAGACACAAACTCCCTTTATAGCAAACTGAAGTTACTGACTACATCTTAATTTTACTTCCCTACTTTTGGCAAACTCCTGTGGATCAGTCCACGGGAACTGACCAGTGCCAGAAGTCCAAGGTAAAGTACAACTGAGAGGGACAGAGAAGCACAAACATCCCAATTATTCCCTTCTAACCAGCCAAGTGCTGGAAGAAAGCCCTACACTGAATTAAAGACAACAACAGTAACACAACAGTCAGGGTAAACTTAGGGACAAATTATCCTCAAGAAAGTGCCAATTTGACAAAGCTGAGGCAACCTGTAAAATAATTGTGATCAGCTAATTCCCCATTATTTCTGGAATTGGTTTGGAACAATTTCAGCTTTTTTTAAATTAAAAGGTTTGCCCTGCCTTAAAATAAGAAGTCCGAACGATTTTGACATCCTGTTTGCTTAGATGATGGGTTGAAGCTGAAGGAAATGTTTCAAGGGCCCACAGCAGCATTTAATTTTTTATTTTGTTTTCTCCCTCATTTACAGTGGGGAAATGGCTTTGAAATTGCAAACATTACTGCAAGGTGGAAAAACAATTCCTCACCACTTTTCTCCATTCAGGTGGACTTTTTTCTTGTTCAAAAGACCACAAAACCAGCTGGAGGCTGAAAATTGCTTTTCAAGAAAAGCAAATCTGCATTTCTAGCTGTAGATCAGACAGTTTATCTTAAAAAGGAGAAAATGCATGAGTGGCTTAAGGTCCTTTGCACATGACTGGAGGTGATATGTTAAAAGACTCCCAAGCAGTTTTGACAGACAACAGGAAACAAATCACAACCTATAAACTGAGGCTTTAAATTGTACCGTGAATCAATTCCATCCCAGCTTTTTGGGGTAAAAATCTTATTTTGTAGCAATAAACTCCTCTGTGGAGCTTCTGGGGCTTCTGTCAATGATGGTATTTCTCCACCCCCCCTCCATTTCTGGCAAGAGCAATGGAAACACACAGCTATGTAGATGTCCCCGTAGTGACCCTGCTCAGTCCTTTGCTGGACCTCTCCTGCAGTAACAACGATGTATTGACTTACACCTCCAGGCAAAGATTTTACACACAGGCACTGCTGCAAACTCCAGCACAATAAAGGCAGAGTTTCTGAAACAACTGAAATACTATTAGTTTTTAATCCCCATTCAGTACCTACATTTCTAAGGAAAAGTATTGAGCAGACAAACAGATATGGCCCATATAAATCCATTCTTAAGGTCATTTAAAAGTACTAAGAAAACAGAGTGATCTAGAAAATGTCAATATTAAGTAAGGAAGAATGAAATCCCTATTCCTGGAAGTGTTCAAGGCCAGGTTAGATGGGGCTTAGATCAACCTGATCTAGTGGAAGGTGTCCCTGCCCATAGCAGGAGAGTTGGATCCATTAAGGACTGATATTCGCTCATCTGGCACCTATAACTCCTCTTAGGACTTCTCCAGGAGGGTGATCCTGACCTGCAGTGCACAGAAGGTGGGGATGAAGCACCAGCGTGGCCAGGGTGACCTCCTGCAGACACGTCACACCTCGTCCTCTCAGGGGTTTAGGCTGGCATCTGCAGACAGAGGGCTGAAGGGTTTCAAACCACTGGTCCTTGTCTTCTTAATTGGAACTAGAGCCTATGTGTGTATTCACTGCACAAGGCTGTCCCAGAACTGAACTCCTGCCGGTGACAACCTGCTTCCTCACCTGAGAGATGCCAGATGGATGTGACTCAAAAACCCTCCCAGACAGCTCCCAGCAGCTCTCCACAGCAGGGGATCTTTCCTGGGAACCCATTCCTCGGCCTCCCCTTCACTCCCCATCCCTGTCTGTCTGGGATGTTGACTTTGCTGCTGTGTGAAGTGACAACACTCAGTGCTGGCCCTGGCCTTTGTGTTCTCCAGTAACTGGAGCCCTTGACAAACAGAAGTGCTAAGCATGATCTGCCATCTAACTCCTTTTTTGTCCTTCCAGCAAACACCTTTGCATTCCTTCCCTTTGTGAATGGGGTTTGGCAGAGCCATATAGAATTCCCCATTGTTTCCATTTGCACTTCAGTAAGCGTCCATCATTTCTATTTATGCCCCCAACAAATTGGCAAAGAAAGGGAAGGGGAAAAAAACCCCCACAAACTCCGTGTCTGTCCCTGGGCAGAGATTTCCGACAACCGTCTCACTACAAACCCGGGCAACCTTCAGTCAGTAACAGAATGTCCATGAACAGAGATATTAAGCAGGACAGATTTTAACCCCTCAACCCATTGCAAAAACAGGATGAAGCTGGAGCTTTACTTTAATAAAGCATATGCTTGGAGAGACACATTGAAATAGCAGGAGAGGGTGGACCTGGACACTGGACCTGGGCTGTGATGCTGTTTATCTCTCCTGGGACACATCTCCAGGTGCAATTTCTTCCTCTCTACCCCCAAGCACTCAGCACACATGTCATTTGCCACTCTGTTGCTGAATTTGTCCAGCAGTGCAATTATCTGTCCCCAGACCACCCGCCCAGCTTGCAAGCAGTCCTCTTTTCCTCTTAAAAAGGATCCATGCCTCCCTCCAGCCCTTTTATGCCTTCCCAGGGGCTGACCCCCTTGATGGTGCCGGGTGGATGCTGTAGTACCATGTCTGCAGCTTTATCATCCAGCACACACATGGGCCAGGCAGCCCCAGAGCAGCATTATGCTCTACCCCAGGGCTGTGACAGCAGGCTGTCACCCATCAGAGGCCTCCAGGAGCATCAAGCCTCCTCCACGGGCAGCATGTGGCACTGGGGCTGGAATGGGCCAAAGTAGCTCAACCACAGTGGAACAGCAGCAGTGCTACGGTCTGGACATGTGCTCAATATGCAGTGGAATGCAAACCCTCCCCTGTGTTTTGGGGAGCCTGTGCTCACCAAAAATGCATCAGCAGAAATAACCAAGAGGGACAGATTAAGCTTGAAGAGCCCATGAAACTTTGTGTTCTTCTTCTTTTGTTCTTCAAAGTTTTACAAACTTTGGCAGCTCAAGTCTTCAAGAATACTCTGCAACTGCTGGTCCTTCCCTGGGGAGCTAGCCCTCCCACCACTCCCACCTGCAAGCCTCCTGCACATCCAGCAGCTCCCCAACCACCAGCCCTGCTCCAGAAGATGCTGCAGGAGTGCTGGTACAAGAGGGACCCCCAGTGCCACACAGGAATGCACCAGATCATTCCCATCACAAGCCGTCTTCAGGCAGCACAGCCCTCATCCACCCCAAGAGTGGCTTGGTGAGCCCAGGGACATGCCAGCTCTGGGCTCAGAGCATCCTCTCCAAGACCAGTGGCCTCAACAGGACCATTCAGCTGAGGGGATGGTGGGATGCACAGTGCTCTGCCAAGCAAATCAAAACCCAGCACCAAAAATCCCTTCGGGAGATGATGAGAAGGGAAACATGCGACCTCTGCTGAGAACAGACTGGAGCAGCACATGGGAGGGGGACAGGCCAGGGAAGACCCTGGAACAAAAGGCTCTCGTTCCGAGGCACCAGGACAGACCAAAGCCAGACTTCCCATGGCACTGCAAGGCACAAAGCCTGTGAAGCCGTGCTGTGGTAGCCTGGGACATCCTGCCACAGAACCAGGCACAGATCTCCGGCAGGCCAGAAGCCACGCTACCTTCTCCTGGGTCCCTCCTTCCTAAACCTGTCCTCACATGGGTCCGATTTGTCCTCAAGCAGGATCTAGGACCTGAGCAGGATCTCCCTGTTCTCAGCTGTAGCTTGATCAAGGTCAGCTCCTCTGCCAGGCTGAGCAGCTGGTGCTCTGTCAGTGGCTGTGCCTCGTGCCAAGCGTCTCTCCAGCACCGGAGCCCGTCCCCTCGCTGTGACACGCTGCTCGTGCTCTTTCAAAGGAACCTTTATCTGTCTGTTCCCCTTTGGACTTCTCCCTTTCTGACGCTAGCCAACCTTGCACGGTCCCAGGCGGTTCTCCCAGACCATGTCCAGCACTAAAAAGGTGTAACTGGGAAATGCTGCAGTTACCAGCATCTCCAGACATGCAACAACAACAAAAAAACCAAACCCAAACAAACAAAAACCTCACACCACAACAACCCTAAAAGCACTGAGATTCAGTCCTTGTCAGTATATAAACACGCAGAAAACTTGCCAAGGAGAGCAGTTGCAGCCCCTGGGAAGGGGTCTGGGCTCTCCGTGTAACTCCACACACAGACTGAGCCTCCAAAGGGAACTGCACATTCATCCACCTCCCGGCTCTAGGAAAGGGGCGGGAACAGGATGACCCCGGGGTTGGAGGGGGGCTGCGCCCAAATCCCCGAGCCCCGTTCCCCCTCTTTTCTCCATCTCCCAGCCCAGCCGAGCAGAGGGATCCTGTACACAACTTTTTCAAACTGCCAGGCAGAAGAATCCCAGCCTTTCCAAGGGAGTGTCGGTAAATCATCAGTACATCCGACAACGCAGCCAGCGGGATTAACCCTTTGTGGGTCCCCGGGAAAATAACAACAACAACGCTTTTAACAATGAAAATAGTAAAAGCTGGTCCCAGCTGTGGGAGAAGGGGGACGGGCAGGGTGTGTGCTGGGATTTTTTCACACACACACACGGATGGAGCGGAAACAGCATTTTGTGTGTGCCGAGCACATGAAGAGCTGCCACCGCGCACCTCCGCCGTGCCTCAGCCCTCCGGGCTCTCCCACCTCCCGCAGCACCGCGGCCAGACCCAGGTACCCGTGTCCCCGAGAGACAGGGTGAGGAGCAGCAGCCCCCTGCTCCCAGGAGGGGCTGAGGTCCCCCCCTGCCCGGGCAGGGTGAGGGGTGCGAGGGGCAGCGGATCGCCCGTTCCTGTATCTGCGTGGGGGCTACACCGGCGCCCACCTCCCGGAGCAGCTCCCGGGGCTGGGAGCCCCTTTCCCGGTGCGTGGGAATTGGGGGGCCGGGAT
>VZRV01004822.1:579564-597675 GCA_013398115.1 Falcunculus frontatus | reverse complement strand
CCCGGCGCCGATCCTCCGCTCCCGCTCACCGCAGCCCCATTTCCCCCTCTCCCGCTCCGCAGCGTGGCCTCCCTGCTCCCAGCCCATTCTCCTCTCCAGACCAGGAGTTTTCACATCATCCCCTGGCACAGGAATGTCTTCCCCCACCCCGTTCCCAAATGCCGGGATCCCGCGGCTCCCCGGCACCCTCAGCCCGCCCGAGATGCCCTTCCCCAGCGCCGGGAGAAGCGGAGTTTGTACTCACCCCCTGCCTGCCGCTGTAGCTCTGAGTCTGGAGACCGGCTCTGATTCCGGCTCCATCACGTTTAGTGCATTGTCTCTTTCGGGCAATTTTTGCAGCAATCCATCAGAAATCGGGGGACAAGCCGCTTTGTGGGTACATCCTTTCCAGGAGCTCGGCTCTCTGCCTCGCTAAGGGGCTCAGCTGTGACACAGACACCCCTGGCCCGGACGGCTCACTCCTTCCTCCTTCTCTTCTGGGTCCTTTTGCTTACACAGATCTTTTAATCCCATTTAACTCCCTCTCGGCAGACTGCAATTACCTTGAAAAAAGGAGAGAGAACACAAAGTACACTCTAGGAAGCCAGGCTGGCCCATGGTCGCTGGATTTCTTGCCTTTTTTTTTTCCTCTCCTTATAAATAGTGCAGTTTCTGTGATTTCTGATTCCCAAAGTCCTTGATTTCAAGAGTTTTTTCTTAGCTGTTACGTTTTTTGTTGTTGGTTGGTTGGTTGGTGATTGTAATTATTATTTTTATTTGCAATGCAGATGTGCCTCCCACCCCCCAAGGATCTCTCCTCTGGACTTAGAGAGAAGAGGAAAAGGCAGATTTTGAGAAATGAAAATTATTTAAGGATATCTTTACTGCCTCTCTCTGCTGCCCTCCTCTGTAATAGCGAAGCATTTACGAGAAATTATACAAAATAAATAAATAATTTTGGAAAAAAATCCCAAACAAAAAACCAAAAAAACCCCTCTTTTGGCCAGAAGAACTGCGGGGAAAGAATTGAAGACCCTGTCCAGGCTCCAGGGAGGGAAGCACAGGCCCTTCTTTGGGGAGACAGCTGATGAATTGTGGCCCCCTGCACTCACCTGTCCAGGGCCAAGAGCCCCAAACCAACCTCGACCCACCTTATATGGCTTTTCCCTTGGGATCAGCACTTGGTGCAGGCAGTTGGGAGCCTGTGGATGGGACTCAGGCTTGGAGGAGAAAAGCCCCCCATCCCCCTGTTCCCCTCCTTGCCCTGCTCTGCTTCCCCGGGGCATCTCCAGAGCCCCTCTCCTCCCAGCACCAAGGGATGGAATCTGAATCCCGGATGGCAGGGAGAGGGGAATGAGTTTTCCTAGGCAAGGTCCATCAGAACAAGTTGGATTCGAAGTCTGCTTGGCCAGCTGTGTAAGGAGAGGGGACTTCCACATGCGGATAAAACCTTCATCCCTGTTTCCCGTCCTCTTCCAAAGCCCCACCCAGCCAACCGTGCACCCCCAGGGCGACCGGCAGGTCTCTGTTGTCCACAGCAGGACACAGCAAACCCCTCAGCTCCATGGGATTCCCTCAGGCAGGTGAAGGCAGCCCAAGGCTCCGAGCCGTCCCACCTCCTCCCTGCACCCCTGGGTGGCCCTCCCCTGCTCCCTCCCCCTCTCAGCACCTCTGCCTTGGGAACTTACTCTGCAGCGAGGCGAGAGGCTGTGCAGCATCTCCCCGCAGCCCCACAGCCGTGGACATTCATTTGTCCCAGCAGCTCACGGCAATTGCTACGTCTTAAAAAATAATAAAAATAAAAAAGCAATTTTAAAAAAAAGGAAAAAAGGGAAAAAGAAAACTCAGACAACCCCCAAAGCCCCTTTCTCCTTCCTTCTCCCTCAAGGTGTCTCCTGCGCCGGGAGCCCGGGAAAGGCGGCCGGGGTGAGGGGTCCGGAGCCAGCCGGGGCTCTCTGGGGTCCCCCCAAATTCAGCAGATAATCCTTCCCCGGGGCTAGCGCGGGCACGTCCCCCTCGGGCCGTCGCTGCACTCGTGGATCATGGATGCTGCAGGGATCCAGGAGAGAAGGGCGGTTGGGAGCGGGCGCTGGGAGGGACATGGATGTGAAAGAGGTGGTAGTTCTAAGGCTGCCCTTGTCCTTTTAAATAGCTGCAGCCCGGGGACTCCGGGCTGGCGGGGGTGCCCCAGGTATCCGGTTTCAGCAAACAGCAGCTAATGAGCAGAGATCCAGCCTCCGAGGGGCAGGATCAGCGCTGCCGGCGGGCAGGGGGGCACCCCGGGCACCCCACCAGGAGGGGAGGGTGCTGCCGCAGGGAGGGGAGGGCTGCTGCTAAGGGGTTGCGTGGTCACTGGCAGGGCAAGGGGATGGGACTGCAGGGGCTACAGGACCCCCAGGGCAAGGAGGCTGCAGGGCACGGGGCAGGTCCTGCGAGGTGCCGAGCACCCAGCACAGCTCCATGACACCAGCGTGGGTCTGCCATCAAAACTGAGCCACCCCAGGGACTCTCTCCACAAACGTGTCCTATATCTTACTACATTATCCCCTGAGATGGGGAAGGGCTAAAGCACCTCAAACCTGGCACTAAACTTACACACTCCCCATGAAAAATACACAGCCACAAATAGGAGCCCATATCAAACCACCAAGTACCTGAACTTGAGGCTAGAGGGGAATGATGCTACATCATGTTCAGAGCAGAAAATTCAAGGACCCGCTGGCCTGACTCATCAATGCAGGTTTTACTCAAAAACCTGACTTCAGAGTGTGGCCAAAAGTTGAGGTTTCCACCATAAATCAGATCTCCTATATGACATATTCTGCTACCACGCATGCTAAGGGCTTCTCTCCCGTAATACATACACTTGGCTTAGTTGTGGTTGCTTGCTGGGGCTGTGGTTTTGCATCTCCCAGTTTCTATAGGCAGAAGATTTTATTCATACCTTTGCTCTGAAGCATCTACATTTTGCTTCCTTTCTTGCTATAGCAGATGAAGTTTTAAGTAGCGACAGCAAAAAAATTTGAAACAAGCAGCATTGGGACTGAGGTAAACCAACAGCCTCACAGTCCCCCTGTCCTCCAGAAAACCTTCTCAGAAGGGTGCGGCTAAGTTACACATCCAGATACTTGTAAGAAATTCCTATTTACAGAAAAACGTGTCTCAAAGCCCTCTGAAGGCCCAGGAACTCAGATGACCCTAACAGTCCAGCTTTGAGGACTGGGACCTTAGGGACAACAGGCAGTGGTACAGCTTGTCAGAAACACCATAAAATCTCTATTTTTCTTAGCTATTTTTTCCCCCAGCTGTTCTTTCCATATTTCTCAGTCACACATTCCTCACTGAGAAACATATTCTAGCCATGCTGAAGTGTTTAAGATAAATCTTCAATCAATTAAAAAAACCCCAGTTTTGCAAATAATCGTGGGTTAATCCCTCTGCTGTTGAATACACCTTAGATTCTCCTGCTTATTTCTACCTTTTCTCTGTTCTGAATGCAGCAAATATTTAGTAAACTCCCTTTCCCCCAAAAAAACCCAAACCCCAGTCTACCCAGAAAGGTACAAGGCCTGGCTTTTCAGAGAGGAACAAAAAGGAAAGGAAAATGATGTACTGCATCTTTTTGCAAATACTTATCCAAATGGGATGTGCACGGGTAGCTGGGAAAGGACTGATGATGCTTCAGGTCTACAGCATCTCACCAAGGACCATAAAACTCACTGACAGCCTCATCCTCAAATCCTCTGCACATATTTGCTCAGATGAACATTTTCAAACCAAACACATGCCTAAAAGCTTTGCTAGCATGAAGACATAAATGCATCCCAGCAGTAGGAAAAAAGGAATTAGTTTAAAACAAAAGGAAACCCAACAATGCTGAAGCCAAGACTAGTGCCAAGTAAATTCAGGTTCAAAAATTAGACCTCATTCTTCAAGAAGAGAAAAGCCACAACATATGATCTGAATAGAAATATATTTAGCAGACTTATTTTTCTTCCCTCCCAAATTTAAATAGAAGCCATTTTAAAACACTAAATAAACTGAAATAAATTGGCACAGCAGTGAAATGAAGAAAAGGGAAAAAAAAGAAAAAAAGAAATTGGAATTGAATAGTTTAATTAGCCAAAATAAAAATTACAGGAGAGGAGGAAATGCCACCACACAACATGGGGAACAGGGAATAGAACATTTGCTTTTGACTAAACACACTCTCAAAAAAAGCAGCATGTCAGTATAGCCTGAATAAACACAGCATTTTAAATATTCACCCGCATTTAGCCACTTTATAGAAGAACCAGTACCCACCTCTCCTCAGGAGCTGTAGCTCAGTTAAGCATCAAGGCTCTCATTAATATAACTTTGTCTCTTTGCTCCTCTTGGAAAACCGAGTGTGGAGGCATCTTGGAGCACGGCAAGTGGTGTCACAGCTGCCCTGTGTGACTCACAGTGCCTGGCTCCACAAAGCAGAGGAATCCCAGACTAACATGGGCCTGCCCTCCCACTTTGGCTTGGCCTTGAGGGCAACACTGAATTACAGTTCAATCATTTTTGCCTTTGCCCAAGTCCAAAAAGTGTCCTGGCTCACTCATTGCCCCCAGAACTCACAAGGAATTATAGGGATGTATTTGGATATATTTAGATAAATACTCCATTCAGATTTAAAACTGCGGCATAATCAGGCAGAAGTGAAAACCACAGCACCAGAAAAACTTGTGGGAGGGATCAAACAAACATGGAAAGGAAAGGTGGGATAAAGAGCCTTTCACTCTGCTGGGCTGAGGATCCACACCCATCCTGGAGCCTGAGTATCTAAACTTGGTACCTGGCTAAGAGTTGCTGAAGCCACAGGAAAAGGGAACCCAGCCTGTGGGAAGTAGCCCTGCCATGAAGGGGTGATGGTCCCAGTGATGGTGGGAGGGCACAGCTCTGCAGCCCCACAGCATGCATCCCAGGGAGCTGGGCTACTGGGGAGGGCTGGATCTGCACCTGTAAGCCCTGCAGGAACAGGAGATTCACCATCCACAGAAGTGGGACTCAGCCCCAGCCCACACACAGTCACAGCACTCCAGGCAGTGGCACAGGAGGGACTGGCTGTGCCCGTTTCCAGCTCTGGGGAATGTCTACTTGAGGGCTGACTCAGCACCTACACTGCAAAAACCAGCAGCCTCAGCAGCCAGAGCCCCTGGGGGCTGGTACTGATCCCTGCCTGCTGGGGTGGCACTGAGATATTTCTGCCAAAGCGACCATTTCTATCCCTTTTCTACCTGTGAGTTCTCTACACTTGGCTGCAGTGCTCTCTCGGGTATGTAATTCCTTGTACAGGATTTGCTAATCCCTACACGACTTTTCTATTCAGATCCTGCATTTAACATGACTGTACCAGCACTTCTCCCATCCATGAGCTCTACTCGAATGACTGGCACTAGTTCAAGCCCTGGATTAAAGTCTTCCCTACCCTGTAGGGATCTGGTCATGAGCAGAAACCTGCTGAAGAGCTTCATTTTCCTGCTGAGAAGTCTCACCATCCATGGCAGAGTCAAGATCTCAAGGAAGGCAGAAGGTGCCCAGCTGAGATCTGGTCAATGGACTCTCCTAATTTGGTCTCTTTGGCTTCAGCCATCACTGTAAGATTAGGAGGTTTCTGCAGAGGAGCAGAACATGCAGCACTCCTGGTTTTAGGGTTTGCTGTTTGACAGCTATTCATGATCCAAAAGCTGCTGTGGGTTGTGTTTCTTGTTCCCAGTGCACTGTGGAAGGTATTAATTATAGAGGAGATGGACAGAAAGCTCAAAAATCATGTATGTAACAGAATTGCTGCCCAGTGTTATTTCCCCCTCTCTCCACAGCCTTTCTGACAAAGCCATTCCTGTCCTGTGCCACAGGCTACTAGTGACATGTTTGAACTTCTGCAGCCGTTTGATGTAAAATGTTTTAAATTCTTTTTGGGAACACTAAAGGCTTTTGTCTCCTGGCCGGTGCTGTGGGGATGCCATGTCTGGCAGAGACAGATCTTTCTGTGCTTTCCAACTGCACCATATCACATCGGGTTGCCCAGCCAGCCGAGAGGTGGGAATGGCTGTTAATCATTAAATGGAGCCTTTTTCCATCGGAATGAAAGGGAACATAATGCAGCGATACAAGTCCAAGCCCACCCTTCCCACGGAAAGGCTGCCTGCTGATTACAGCTCTGTCCTACCCTTACATTTAGATATTTGGAGAGCTACAGTTTCACAGGATGGCTGTGAAGTGATTGTTTGGCTGATGGCAGCAGCAGCTCAGGGCTGACAGGTCAGCCCCGACAGCATAATGCATCACCAGGCTCTGATGGGAGGCTATTGCAGTTCGTAAATCCTGACTGTCTTTAAGGTATCAGGCAAAGACTGCCTGGTTTTGTGAACATCCTTTTATTTCCCTGTTTGTCCATCTGTTCTCTCCCTGGTTTAGGACCTATGCAGTTACTGGTGCTAGTGGAAAACACAAGAGAACCACCACCATCAGCCAGTCTGGAGCTATGGTCTCCAGTCTAAACACCAGACCAGGCTGTTCTGCTGCCTGTGGCATAGTGTGGTGATCCTACATTTGAACAGAAGAATACGAAGATCAGTTTCCCCCTTTTACCACGGAGGGAAAAAATAATTCATGATTCAATGCCCCCTGGGCTGCTGCACACAAGGAGCAGTTCTCCCTGTCTGGAGGTTTGCTAGTTAAATGCAGCAATGCATCAGCAAGCACAAGTGCTTTTCCCACCAGTGTGCCAGAGGAGCTTGTTCATGACATGGGTTCATGGAGATGGTTGTGTGCTGTCCTGGATGAGTGCAGGTGACATGAGCTCTGTAAAGGAACAGCACATCTCTTCTTCATGAAAGAGAACCACCCTGAGAGCGCCTTCCCCCTCAGCAAAGAAATCACATCAAAGTGCCTGCTGATCTAAATAATTTCCTGCACATTAAGGACAAAAGGACAACTGCCACTGTGGTTGCTGCTGCTATGACAGCAATTTACCATGGCAGGGAGTGCACACCAGTGTGTAATATTTCAGTCTGAATTCCGCAGGTCACACATGCACAACTCTTGTGACTTTTAAGCAGCACTGCCCAGTTCTAGTGTGGTCTGCCAGTGTTCTGGATATCCCAGTGACACTGGTGCAGGTATGGGTCAGCGCTTGTGCCAGAGCCCTGCACCCACAACACAGAACTGATGTAGGAGAGATGAACCTGACCTGTTCTGAGTACTCTGGACGAGGACTTGGGAGCTGCAGGCAGCAGACATTGGAAGGTACCAGCTGTGGAGCCAAGCCAGGTCCTCTTCTGGAGCAGTGATGCTGTTTGCTCTGGGGATGAGGAACCTAAGGGTGAGAACACGGTGCTGATGGCAGCTGGAGCACATGTGCACACCCAGGCAGCCTCAAGGCAGAGTTCAAAGGGAGATGGAAATCAGTACAAGATCTTGGCCTTCAAGAGAAGGCGGTGTGTTACAGCACAAATGCCTGGGACAAAGGTTTTGTGCAAGACAGAAACTAAGCCTGAGTCAGATTCTGAGTAGTTTCAGTGGGGAAGGGAGAGGAAAAAGAGCTTTGAAAACATCAAAGCAAATGCTGGTCATAACAAAAAGTTAAGGTAATACTATTTAAATCCAAAAGGTAGTTTTTCTACTGTCTAAGCAAGATGTATTCTTTGTTTTCAACTGCTGTAGGAAGATAACTCTGTGTCCTGTTGCTGGGCAGGCCTGTGGGAGCGGTTTACTGTGCAAAGGGAAATCACACCTGCAGGAAGAAGCTGAAGTGGAAATGATAAGTCCAGGGCAAAGCGAAGGAAGAGTGAGACTAGACAGATTTGAGATGAGAATTTCTTGGGCTCCACCCTGCACTGGGCTCACTAATGACACCAGAAAAGCTCCTTTAGCAGTGACAAGGATGAGGCAGCCCTTGCACAAACACACACTTGTATATTAAGCAAAAGCCTGTAATCTGCTACATCCTGAGGTATCAACACCAAAAAGCAACTGCAATTTGGTTTGTGTAATCAGAATAATTTTAAGACATAACCCAACCATAACAAGGAATTGCTGAACTTAAACCTAAGGCACAACACACTGCTACAACGCCATTTCCTTTTGCAATTGTGCTCAGCTATTTCTGTGCCCAGTTGCTCACCACTGCTCTGATGAAAAGTGCAGAGGCTGGAGAGAGGGGTCACCTCCTTCCTTAGAGGCTGTTTGGTGCTGAGTGCCTCAGGCTGAGCCAGGCTGCTCTCCTCTGCCTGAAAGCAGCAGCATCCTGAGGCTCACATGCTAACCTAGATCCCAGCAGGGTTCACGTTTGGCTTTCACTACTCCAGTGACCTGCAGGGTGACCTGAAACAACTTAAACCATTGCTTTTGTGCCATTATTTTCCTGTCTCTAGAGTGAAGCTTGTGATATAGATCATCTTATGTGTAAAGAGGTTTAAGACCTTCAGACGTAAAGTACTGCCAGTAGCTGTTATTACTTCACTGTGCAGTTGGCAGCAGCCCCTCATGCAGGAGCAAGTGTAAATCTATTTCCCAACCAGTTTTAAATTCAGCACAACCTGCCATCCTCCAGATGCACAGTTCATTAGAGACCGCTCCGTTTTATCTGGCTGTAAAGGCCAGTGTAAAAAAAAAAAAAGCCCTGCTGATTAAACATGCAATTCAAATCCATCTCCTGGAGCAGAGCAGACAGTTCCTGGTGCTTTATCTGCACTGACTGAAACGGAATCTGTGCCACTTAGAGCAGAACAATGCTCGATTTCTTCATACTTCACTCGAATTGTTAACACATAAAGCAGAAACACAGCCCATTTCCACAGAGAAGGTCTCTTCTGACATACTCAGTGTGTTAACCCAGAGTATACAAATCTGCTTCAAAGGTAATAGGCTTTTTTTTCTTCCTGCAAACACACTTCTCCACATCTGCACACACTCTCTCTCTCTACTTCAACAGCAATAGTATTTGGTAAAGCTCTCCAAACAGGAGCCACTGCAGAAAGGCTGTATTTACTGATGTTTAGGTAAGAACTAATAAGAGACCTGGTTGTGTCTCTGTTCCTGAAAAAAAAAAATCTAGTCAATAAGTCAATAGTTATACACCCACTGGTGAAATAAATCCCGCCCTCCCCAGGAAGAGGGACATAAAACGAAGTGATTGAAACGGGATTTCATGGAAGGGGACTTCGTTTGATTATTTGTTTTCAGAGTTTGGGATATGTTTGGGATTCTTAAAAAAAAAATTATTGTCATTTGAATGCAATTGTACTGTACAGAGCCCATCAGAGCAGCTTCACGGTGGGACCTGTCACTGAGGATCAAAAAAATAAAAGGGGGTACAATGAGATGATCTTTCAAGGTGCCTTCCAAATCCAAACCATTCTATGACTCTATGTTCTGTGATTCTGTGAAATTTCAGAAATGTAGCCAAAGGGGCAAGTCTCCATTTGCAGCATCTAGTGGCATCACTGTAGAGGAGCCTTTGTACAGACCAAATCAGGACATTTTTATTCCTATTTCCCATTCTCTCAGAATCTGTGGGATTGACGAGCCTTGTCACCGACCAGAGTTAGCTCAGGGTCAACTTTTACACTCCAAAAACCAATGAAAAAATGCTGTTTACTGTCCAATTTCTTAGAAAACAGTTAAATCCCTCTTCACATGGAACTTCTCATTTGTGTGTCATCAGCAAACTTTTCCACTGGCAAACTCGCCATAGGTAAACAAAGAATATGCTTTATCAGTGTAATCTCCCTTCATAGCCAGCCTGAACAACTACCCTACTTCTGTTATATTGCTTTTCTCTGACTTTTCTCCATTATGAGCTAAGATTAAGCTATTTCTTGTTTAGCTTAAACAGAGCAACTTTTAATCTCATTCCACTGCTCAGTGTATCTCGAGATGCTCTTCTCTGAGCAGCTCTGACTCTTTTCCCATCAAACCCCACATTTAGCACACAAACCAGACCAAAACTCACTGTAAAACTTGCATTAATCAGCAGAATGGGATAAATGAGACTACTTAGTATTTTACATCTTCAAAAGCCTTGAATAAGCAACAATACTCTGCTAATATTCTCGTCAGTGGCTGTGCCCCAGGCAGGGAGCAGGAACAGTATTTGCAGTGTGGTGCTGATGCTGTGCACCTGACACCATGTTACCAAAAGGCCAACACAGCTCCAGTCATTAACTGATGTGTGTAACGGAGACTCTCACCTCTCTGCCTTCCTCCAAACAACACACAACACCCCAAACAGCCATCCTCTGGTGAACAGGTCATTAGCACAGAAAAACCCCTCACTGTGATGCCCCTAAGGCGCCTTTCATCATCGCACCCTAAAAGCACTTTGCAATGATTACTGTGATCCTTGATTCCTCGCCCACCCAAGCAGCTTTCCTTCATTCCCAGCTGGATACACAGGAAGCTGCAGATACAGAAAGGGGTAATTCTGAACATTCTCTGGGAGCTGCATTTATCACCCCAGCTTCAGTAAGTAAAACCAGGCCATTTGTAACTTGTCCCATCCCGATCCCAGTGAGAAGCAAAGCAAGGAGTGTCCAGGAATCCATCCCCTCCCTCCCCTTGGCACCACTGCTCTGGGGAGGTATTGGAAAACTCTCCTGTCCTATTGACATATTCAGCAAAGGGACCATATGCAGAAAATAAAGTTTCTCTGTATCCTTCACCCCTTCATCCTGAGCTGGTTTTTACTTTTTTCCCCTGGTATGCCATTATTAAACAACAGCAGCAAACTAGCTTCTGGGTAAAACTTCCCCCAAAGTAGTTGAAAGACAGCAAGAAATGCCAAGATTTCTATTTTCCTCCTTCTTTAAAGGGGAAATAACATTAAATTTAAATATTTGTAAATGGCACTGATTAGCACTTTATTTTATAGCTTTGATTTTTAAAATTATTTCCTTTTTTTTTCAGTCCAACAAAGACCACCTTTCCCCATAGCAATGCTAGGGGGGAACTCTGCTGAAAATTATAGATTCCAGAGTTTGCAAGAGAACCACGAAGGCTTAAATATAGTTATTGACATTCCAAACACCCACTGAAGGCTTAATCTTCCCTTGGCGAGAAATAACCACACAAAGTGAAGGTAGAAAACTGACATCAAACCACCTCAACCAGGGACAGCTGATTCCTTCAGTGGGGCACAGAGAGTTGCCCTGCTCCCCTCCTGCCCCTGCCTGGAGGTGACACTGATGAGGCTGATGCTGTCATCCCGCTGGTTTCCTTAGAGGGATTTATCCCCCATAAAGAAGGGCTGCACAAGTTGCCCCTTTCTCCAAGAAAGAACCTGAAGGGGGTCCTGTCTCTGCTGTGGGATTCAATCCCTGTGTTCTGCATTTTTAACGCATTTGTGCTGCTCCCAGACCACATGGGTGTACCCCATCCTCCTGGGGACCCATGGCAAAAGTGCTGGAGGGAAAGAAGGCTTTGCAGAGAGAGGTGTGACACTCCTTGGACTTAGCAAATGCCTTGACAGCTCTCCCCCATCCCTATCTGCTCACAGGCTGTGCGGGCAGATCCCAAAGGAATGGTGCTGGTGGGCAGCAGACTTCACACCCGAACAGCTGCAGGCTGTGTGTCTACCTTCTAAAAGGGTTAGAAAAGGTGAAGCATCTGTAGGGTGATCCCAGGGAGCCTCCTGAGCATCATTTCCTCTGAGGGATCCTGGATGTGTCAACGTGGCTGTGGCTGAGTACACTGTGAGTGGGGCCCCGGTGATTAATGGGCTGTCCTACTGCAGTGCTCACACAGAGCCCCCTCAAACCCACAGCATGACCTTGTGACAGCCTGGGAAAGGCAGGGAGGAGCCCGAGGTGAAGGCAGCAGCAAGAACCTGGGTCATTGTCACAGGCAGAGACTGATACAGAGCTTGGGAGACAAAGCACAGAGCCACCATCAACAACCCAGCCCAACCTCCTCTTTCATTTTCATTGACTCAGCAGGGGAAGTCCCCATTGCTGCCCCCGCATATGACAGGGTGTTTTTTGAGGGGATGGGGAAGGTTGTTCCACCTGGGCTGCTTTTGCCCCAGGGCACCTTCACTGCAGCCAGTCAGGGCAGTGGTTCCAGCACTACAGATAACAACAGGCTGGACCACAAATGCCCATTTAGACCAGAGCAAGGGGGTTCATGCAAAACCCACAGTGATGCTTTTAGGACCTGTAGGAGTAAACTGCTGACTGGAAGAATCTGTTTCACACGTATCCTGCCCCTCTCCATAGGGCTGTAGGGATCAGAAAGTCCAAGGGAAGATGGGCAGACCAAGGCTGGGTGCACTCCATGGCAGACTGGGGCTGTGTGGTGCATGAGGGTCATGGCTATGGGGAAAGCAAGCTCAGGCAGGCTTAAATTCCCTCCACTTGTATTTTTTCCATCAAGAGATGTTGCCTTTGCCTTGGCACTGTTGTACTTGCACCTCATGGCACTGACCCCCTGCCAGCAGCCTGTGGGATTCCATCTCTGCTCCATGAACGGGTGTGTTCCTGTGACAAGCTTTGATGGGAGCAGTTCCCGAGCCGGCCCACAGGGTAGACAAAAAGCTTTTGTCACAAGGGGAAGGTCGTAATTAACCCTTCTCTGTAGCAAACTCCATGGCATGTACACCCAGGAAATCCGTCACCTAGCAGCATGGCCCTGTGCCCATCACATCCCCTCACTGACCCTCTGAATCACAGAGAGCATTTGCAGCCCCAGACACAACCAAGAGGCTGATGTAAAACTTCTGAAGAAAGGAGACTGGGAAGCAGAGACCTTCCCAGGAGAAGTGTGGTACCAGCATCCAGATCCCATGCTTACAGCAAACACTTGGTGCTCTCATTTAGAAGAGTGATCAAATAAATCTCCTTAAATCTGGAAGAGAGAAAGTAAAAGGAGTAAAAGCTAAAACTGAGCAGGCTGGTTATTGAAAACAGCAGTATTATACTTATTTGTTTCTCCTCTCCTGTGCACCAGCTTTTGTCCACTGAATAGCTACAGAATTCACTGGCATTATTCCTAATTTTACAATGATTTGGAAGAAGAGACAAAGGCAAGCAAACAAAGCTAATTGCCTTCAGTGTTTTGTTTATCTGGGTTTTGTTCAGCCAAACAAAGAGGACGTTCAGGTCCAAGCTGACTATGGAGCCACAGATCTCTTTTGCTTGGCTGGTCTGTTTAAAAACAGTTTGCAATTCTGGCATCCAGCATCTTCAGCAACTACCACTTGCAACTACTTTCTTATCTCCATCTGGTCACTATAGAAACTCTGGTCACTCCAGCCACTATTACTACAGATTAATCAACCTTGCAAAGCCCCTCCAAAAAAGCAGGAAGTCCTCCATGAGCCACTCCCTTGGTGGGTAAAAAGAACAAAGCCAGCAGAAGATTAATCACTGGATGCTATTTCCAATGCAAAAGTCCTAGCAGGAAAAGTCCCAATTTTAATAACAAAGCTATGCATTGTCACCCATCCATACCAACAGACTTTTGTTCTTGGAGCCAGGGAAGAACACACAGTACAAATGTAAATAATATGGCAGGGAGAGCGTGCTGCTGGCAACACCCCCCAGAACACGGACTAAAGGAACCACAACCAACCAGTTCTGCCAGCTCTGGTTGCCTTCCCTTCATCTCAGATTTCCCAGTGCAGTCTGAGGGAAGCACAGCAGGATTTCCAAGCATCAGGCAGAGGAGAAAAGCAAGGAAGAGGAGTCTGGGAAGGCAAATCCAGCCTGCTGTGGTTGCTACAGTTGCTTGAACACAGATGTGCCAAGAACTGAGGTCTCCTATACCTGTAAGGCCCTAAGAGAGATTCTAACAAAAGATCACCAGATATTAAATATGCTGGTGAGAAACAGTCACAGGTATCTCCACAGGTCTCTGCAGGTGTGTCTCAGCACTGCAAGGTGGGACTGGAGAGCCTTCAAGGAGCTACATAAAAGAAAAAGCAGATTCCTAACAGTGTCGCCTGTCCCAAAGTGCCAAAGCCAGCAGGAGGCAGGGTTTGGGAACAGCCTGTGCTGATGTAGAGCATCAACAGCTCAGTTTGGTCCTTACATTTTCTCAAACAAGGAGCAGTGGTGCAGGATCTGTTCTCTGTCACTAATTCTTAGAAGCGTGCAAGAAGAGAAGTTTCATAAAGCTCTGGACTGTGTGTAACATCATCTTCTTCAGAGGAAAAAAAGGTGTTGGCAGTAATTTGTATTTCTAGAAGGAAAAATGAAAAAGTCAAGTTTGAGAACCCTACTGTCCTCACTGCCTTGAAAACCTTCTTCAAAATGATTTAATGCTTCAAGTTACATTGGGATCTTGGGAATGATTTGTAAAAGTTAGGCTCCTGAAGGCTTTTGTGTTTCTAGAGTACCACAGGCTGCCCTGTGACATGAAATGAAGGATGCATTTGGATAAACCTTGTGCAGTGTCCGGGACAGACAAGGAAAAGGCTTGTTGCTCAGTAACCAGAGCTGTTCCAGTGCTGACTCTACAGGAATTTGCCATTAATCCTTCCAGCTCAACTATAAAAAGACAATTTTAAAAAACCATATAATTATGTTATTATTTTTGTTTGCACAGGCCACTCTCAGAGTGGGCTCACAAGGAGGATGGGAAAGTAAGAAACAAGCAGAAGCAAATACAAACAGTTTTGGAGGGACCCTTTTGAAATCAGGCAAGGTTCAAAGCTTTCTCTTTCAAGTGTCCTTCACTCTCCTCACATCAGGAAGGGAGCACAGAGGAATTGGGTCACTGAATCCAGGGAAAAGTCAAACAAGCAAATCTCAGCTGAAACACCCAAGGCTGGCATGTCATGATCCTGTTTCCAAGGGATGAGTTTCTGCTAAGCTTGACTGAAACACAAGCAAGATGGGCTTTAAATAAACTAAGGGGGTGGAACATATTAAATCCTGCCCAACTTTAAATATCGAGGAAAATGAGAAAGAAAAATTGGGTGCAAGGCATTGGATAACCAGACCCACATTTTGCATTGGGATGGAAGCCAGGAGGGGAAAGGAGAGCAGCAGCCCACTCTAAAGTCATGTTGAACTCAGACCTGCATTTGATAAAGGACTTTTGGGTCTTTGGTTAGTTGTAAGGCTCTTAAACCCCAGCTTTCAGTAACATAGAGGAAATTAGTCTCAGGTTGTGCACACAGATGGAGGCAGACACACAAATGCCAAAGACTTCGAAAATTACTGGGTCAAGGTGCTACCACTTTTGTAACTCTACTTGTGAGCCCCAGGAAAAAAACTCGTTTCCAAAAACACTCCTCATCTGCATCCAGAAATTCTCTTATTCATAGGAAAGGGTTTCCTACACCAAAAATTAATAATTAGATACACTAAGATGCTGCCCATCTTCTCTATTTATCCCTTATCTTTTCCTTCTGGTTGTACAACACTGATAAAATGATGCTCAGTGTTTGTCAATCAATCTCATAATCTGAGATTCCTCCTTTTTCTCTTACATTAAACAGGCACAAAAGCATAGTGCTTCAGCACAAGCCAAGGTTACTGTCATTTCCAAGACTGTTGCCAAGGTGATGCTCTTTTCCCTCCTTACAAATTACCCCCAAAACAATTGGACGCTCCCCTGGTTTGACTGGTGGGGGAGGGGATGAAGACTGCCTTGAAAATGCCTTGGCTGGGTTTGGAAGATCCCTGCTCGTGGCTTTCCTCCCTCCCTTTAGCCACCAGACAAACCCAGGCTCTGGAATGAAAGGGACTTTCACATAAAACAGCAAATCCAGCTCAATTTTCCACAGTCTGTGTCTCTGGCTGCCAGCCTGTGGTGCCACTGCTGGACCTCCCATGCTGGATGCGCTCCGGGTGTTTGATCCTCACAAACGCAGTCTGCTGGCAAAAGGAGCAGCATTTCACACTGTTCCATTCTGGAACAGATCCAGGGGGTCACCTCGGACTATCAGGTGCTCTCACTGTCTGCATTTCAGCCTGACACTTCCAGGTGTTTCCTCAGGATGAGGCTTGGCAGTTGCAGGATCTGCAAGATTCTCCCTGGTTAGAGCATCTCAGACCAAGCACTGACAGGGATTTACCAGAGCTCAGAGATCCAATGGCAAGACACATTCACAATGGATTTGGGAGGCTCAAAACAGACCTTGCACCTTCTTCCTGGATTTGCAATACTTAGGGTTGCTTTAACAGATGCCTCTTCCTCACTTCTGCATCGTGTTAACTTTTTTCATATTACTTACATCTTTCCCTCACATCCTTTGAATTGCAATAGATTTATTTATTTTTAACATGCTTTTATATCACACACACACACCAACAGAAATTATCAATTTCCTTAGGACACGTGTGCATACAGCAAAGTATATTCCCACTGTATTGCACCAAAAGAAGCCTCGTCTCATCCAAGATCCTTCTATTATTCTACATATTATAGCAACTCCAAGCACCCAACTGGGACCTCTTTGTGCTCGAGCTGGGCAAGTGCAAAGAAAATGTTCCCAGCACTCAAAACTTCACAACTGAAATTTTGAAGAAAAGGAGGGAAAAGAGCCCCGAGGGGACACTAACTCCAGCTCCTCACAGAAGCCACATCTTTCCCATCCCACCTCACTTCCCTTCCTTATGGATGAAGCAACCTTAGGAACAACCAAACACTTGGACAAGCTGAGCAAGCCCTGCCCAGCATGTTTTTAGTGTACTGAGCAAAAGAAATATTATAACCTCTTCAGGCCACTCAAGAATCACATCACAATGATTATTCCCTGTTTTAACATCAGTATCACAGGCTTTACACACATCAGCCATGTGCTGAAGGGAAAAATTTCCCACAAATCTGCCTATTTATTTTTGAAAAGGGTCTGACAGAACTATCAGCTTCTATCTTTGGCCCACTCTCCTGGGGAAAACCTTATTCACAGTAACCAGAATATTTGAAGAACACCAACAAAGAAGAAAACAAAACCACTAAAATATAAAGCCAGACTTCATTCCAGCATCACAGAAGTTCTGGTGCTGGGGACAGCAGGGATGCCACAAAGCCATAAAGCTGCAGGCAGTCACTGCACCTTCTGCAGAGCTCGTGGCTTTACCACAGGTTCACTTATTGTGGAGAGAAGCATGGAGCTCATCCATGGTTCCTTGCCCTTTGCACATTCCTCCCTCCCTGTTCCAAATGAGGGACTTTCTGCTCATTCAGCAGAAATTAGACTGGTTTGCTTTTTAAAAAAATAGGCAATTATGAACCTCTGCTTTTGCTTCTTGCATGCCAAGTGAGAACAAGAGTAGAAAGAAGAGGTAGAGTTGAAGAGGTACAGGAGTTTCCAGGCATCTAGCTTCCACTGCTTGCAAAGGTATCACTGGCAAGCACCAGGACTTCTTCCCTGCCTAGCACCTTGTCCAAGTTCAGTTACCTCTTCCTGCAGCAGTCAGAGAGCAGCAGGCTCCCTTCTGTCTTTGCCTGGGAGAAAGAGGAGGGGGACATGGAAGCCCCCTGCAAGATTCCTGTCCCTGCCTCCTGCTCCCTGACCCCTGGGGATGCTGGAGCACCCATCGGGCTTCTTCTGATCCAAGTGGGAAAAAGCTCTTTCCATTCTTAGTGCAGAGGAGGAAAGAACTTCTGGTGCTGCCAGCATTGCTCTCCAATACAACTCCTCTGTGGCATGTGGAGTGTCCAAAGCTGCAGTTTTAGGGATATATAAGGGGGTTTTACACCCTAATGAAGGTGAGGAAGCAGCACAGTCCAAGGAGAAAGAAGAGTGGAGAAAGCCAGAATCTCATCCAACTTTCCATTTTAGAAAAGCAGAACACCATATTTCTCCTTGAAGGACACAGGGGGATAAAGGTGTTTGTGAACTTTGAGATTTAATCAGCAATTTTGAAAATAACCAGAAAAATAAAGACAATAACTCAATCCACATGAAAGTACCAGCTTGCTCAGGGGTATTTTGAAGTACTTAAGTAAGAACTCTGTAGAGTTCTAGGTTCCTCACTAGAAAGCTTCACTCTTATCCCAGAAATCTAATTCCATCCTTAAACTGCAAAAATATGAACCTGTCTTTAATTTTAAAGGACTGTCTCTTGTTAACAGTTGGTCCTAAACTTGCCATGAACTAGAAAGGATTAAAACATTGTCCGGAGGAAAAAAAAAAGAAAAAAAAAGAAAAAA
>VZRV01004822.1:568899-579534 GCA_013398115.1 Falcunculus frontatus | reverse complement strand
AAAAAAAAAAAAAAAAAAAAAAGGTAAGATACCCCGAAGGATTATTTGATGGTCCTATCTTAATAGTTCATTACTTCAGCAGACTTTAGTTAAGTCTTCAGACAAAGGGAAGTGTTTTAGGATTCCTCCTCTATTCCCTATGAAAGGGAACTGGAAATGCTCTCACTTTGCCACGACCCGATTTTCTGCCTTTTCTCCCATCTGCAGCCACTCCCCACCACGACAGAGGCAGCCCGGGCTCTGCTGGGGGACAAGGGGATGTCCAGAGGGACACAAAGGCTCCCAGGTCCTCACGGATAATTAAGCTTTAGCCATGGGTGCCCCCTTGTGCCTCGGTGAGTAATTCAGCACAACCGAGGGAGTCAAACAGAACCACAGAATGGTTTGGATTAGAACGGACCTTAAAGCTCACCTCATTTCCCCTTCGGAGGGAAAACAGAATATCCTGGGGGGTTGGACTTAATGACCAAGGCCAGGTTGGACAGGGCTTGGAGCACCCTGGTCTAGTGGCAGCTGCTCCTGCCCATGGCAGGGGGGTTGGAATTGGATGAGTTTTAAGGTCCCCCCAGCCCGAAGCATTCCACAATTCTGTGATCCAGCTGCACCATGACTGATGCACACATCGGGGTGAGGATGAGCCATGTCCACCCTCAGTCAGTGGCAGGACTACACGAAGGCTGTGCCTTCCTACCTCTCTCTCAGCAGCATCATTTAAGCTCTCTGGTATTTTGGCACAACTAAAGATGGATTTTTCCGCTTCCTCCACTTGGCAGCTCATTGCTGGGGGCTGTTTGTATCTCTTCAGCTATTTGTGCTGCAGAAGGCCCATCCTATCACTCCTAATCTGCTCTGCTCTGAATCTCACAGCAGAAAGGGGCAGAGTCACTCCACGGCCCTGAATCCAGCAACAGTCACTTCACTGCTGAGCCTCAATCAATACTTTAATGGGCCTAATTTTCCAGCTTTTGATCAAAATACCTTTAGAGCAGCACATCTTCAGATACTGCCTCTGGCATTCCAAAATAAGCTGAAAGAACAAGATAACCTTTGTGAGGCTTCTCTCCCTACAATCCATAGCTGAATCTACACAAACTCATTTTAGTTTCTCCTTAACCCAGTCTGGTACATGAGAGTTGAGCAAAGCTGGATGTGAAATGGCTCCCAGCTTCTCAATTTGCTTATTATCTTTTTGGGAAGGCATGGCAGTTTCTTCATCTTTGAAAAGATGAATGGATATCTTGTCTCTGGAACCCCCCCACAGCGTGCAGATTTGACATTTGAAGTCCAGGCTAAATTTAGTTGTGAGCAATTACACAAGTCAAAGGGTCTGGCTTTGGGACTTCAGTGAAGGCACCAAAAATACAGAAGCACTCTAAACCCCCCAAAACTGTTCTCCTGGTCTTTGAATCCCTCAGTACAGACGAATCAGGGAAAGAGTGTCAGGAAATTTTAGGTTGTTTTTATAATTCACTCAATATTAACCAAACAAGTTTCTTTTAAGCCATTGCTAAAAAAAATTAGTATTTTTTTCGAGAATCACCTACAAAGGTTAACTCTGTTGAATACAGATATTAAAATGTAGTTATTTCTCTCTCATTGCCAAAGTTACTGCATGTTTATGTGGTTTTGACTGCTTTGGGACTTGGCAGAACTTCACCAGGCTTCATTGCTTTGGTGCAAAAGGTGCAACAAGAACTTTTAGGAAACTAGTTCCAAGATCCTTTCAGTCAATACCACCATCCTACAGGATGTTTTTTTCCCTTCAAAAGTGTGTTTTCCCTTCAGAAACATGGAAATACCAGTGGCAAAGATTTCCAGTGATTTGCACCAGGTTTGTGGCACAGTCAGGCTGTTCTTGTAGCCAACACCAGTGCTGATAACAGACAATACTCGGGGTACCATAAAGGCCCAAGTACTTCATGTTGAACCAAAACTTTCTGATCAATTTTCAAAGTTTGTTTCAGAAAAAATCTGAAAAAAGGTAACGCATCAGTGTGCAAAGACTGGGGAAAACGTCCTGGGTTTGCTTCAGCTTTTTCTTCTCTGGCTAAAAAGCACTCAAGAGTTGGGCATGATTCATAAATATCTTTGGTTGGTGCAAAGTGAAAAACTTTTAGCATGTAAATAATTCATCTAGAACTCCTTGCCCAGTTCTTAGATTACACATCTCCAGAGTTATTTTTCACAGTGTAAGTGGACAAGCAGCAAGGAAGCAGCACCTGTGGGGGTTATTTACTTCCTACACACAGGACTCTGGACCTGCATCAGGAGCAGCATAATTTCCCTGGTGCTTTGGCTTCAGGTTAGGGTCAATTCCTGAGGCAAAGCTGATGCCTGAAGCACCCAGAACTCACATTTATTTGCATCTCTCTTGTTTGGTGAGGACATCAAAGCCACTCAATAAATCCACATCACAGGTTCCCCTTCCACAGAGGAGCAAACCATGTTCTGATATTTGCTCTTACTCCCCAGAAGAGCAACACCAGCTCAGGGCACTGGGGCATCAAAGGGGTGACAGGATTGTTCACACATTAACAACTGAGTACTTTGAAGCAGTTTTGGAGATGTACACACGGATTTCTGGTCCTCAGTAAAATTAATGAAAGGTTTGTATTCAAATGCCAATGCTGCCTCAGAAACCTCACTCCTTATGGCTCAGAAGTTGCTTCTGTCATACAAAACCTCTCAGGATGACTTACAAAGTTGTACATGAGTTAGTTATATTTCAAGTCATAATTATTACCTAAGGTTAAATTACATACTGGGGGAAAAAAGAGGAAGAAAAGGCTTCAGGACAGACAGATGGAGCAGAGTCACTAAAGGGGAGTGCAGTATTTTAGGGGCTGAGGCATCAATAGCACATGGGCTTAAGAAAGCAAAGAGCACAAAAACAGCTGGACTGAGCACAGCAGAGACAGCAGATCCTCAGATCCCAGAGCTCAGATTTTGTTTTAAAGTTCACAGAGCCAAAAAAGAAAAGAAACAGCAGCAGGAGTAGTGCAGCCAGCCCCTTTCACACTCAGGCACAGAAAGTGCATCTCCAAAGATTTCTATTAACCTCATATTTTACACACACACGCTCCCCATTCCTCCCCCTCATATGATCATATTTTCACAGTAATCATTTCTCTGACTCTGTTATGAAAAGCTTCTGCTTCGCACCAGGCTCCTGCTCCCAGCAGAGTGGAACGGGAGTGAAATTAATCCTGAGCAGAGTCAGGCTCCAAAGATTGCCATTACCTAATCCTGTACCATTACACAAATGTATTTGTTAGGAATATTCCAAGGTTTTGGGAAAAGGCTTACAACAGCTTGCAGTGTTCCCATGCCCACCATGAGCACTGCCTTTATCCATGGTGTAACCACCTTTGCACTCCTACATGGAAAAGACAGGGAATTACAGCGAACCTCAGAAATGCTGAGGAAAGATTCCTTTAAACTCTGAAAAGACTGGCTTATTATGTTATTACAATTCCCTGGAAATGGCTACGTAGTCATCACTAGAGCATAAAATTTCATCAGAAGCCTCTGAAACATTCCTGCATATGGATTCCAGGAGAAGCTTTAAAAAGCCTCATGTGCACAGAGGACCACAGCAAACCTCTTGTCCATCTGCAGCACCAGAGCGTGCATCTGGCAACACAGAACTTTTTGATTGCAGCCACCCACTAAATAGATTTTTGATTAGCCATGTTGTTTAAACCAACCACAAATCTTTACAGCAAACCCTGGGTTGCCAGGCAAAGGGTCAGTCCCAAGGCTCAGCCCAGCTTCACAAAATTCTTCCACTAGTTCTGGGCTGAAGTTCAAGTGAACCTCTAGATGGGGAGATGGGTTTCAGTTTAGAACTGGCAGCCCTGCCTGATTTTATCAAAAGTCTCATGACGTTGGCATACTGCTTAAAACCCCAGGTCTTGGAATCTTGTGCAAGAAATTAGACTTCTGCTTAAAAACCCCAAAACCTCTCTTCCATGTGAGCGTCCTGCAGACCTGAGACATGAGTTCTACAGAACTCTTCTTCAGAAGTCAGAGGAAAGAATGTTACATGACATATCATTTAAGTGTCCTTGGGTTTGGGACATGTATTGATGACTTTATTTAAACATTTGGTATTAACAGTGTGTTTCTGGAATCATGACACAAAAATTTTCTTTTAAAACCCTGACTTTAACTTGTTTGCTTTGAAATTCTGGATATATTAATCAAAGGAAAATGCAAAAGGAGAGAAGGGGGAATGGAACAGCGGCAAACATTCAAATATTTTTTAAAGGAGAATGAACCATTTCCTCTCTAAAACACACTGCTGCACTTATTTTGCTGTGGGTTGAGATATTCCTGACTGACCTACAACCTCTAGAATGTGATAAATTGAGCAGGACCTTGGAGTAAATCATCTTAAAGTCCTAGTCAATGATCTGCTTTAAAGCTTCAGACTGACTCCAAATAATCCCACAAAATCTGCACCAGCCACCCTACCTGAAGCCAATTTATGAACAGTGACTATAATTTAGGGCCCAACAGAGCTGTACCTGTGATCTCTCTCTGGCTTCTCTAACAGCATTTACTTTCCAGCACTGGTTTTATCTTTCCCTTTTCATCCCTCCCTATCTTCCCCTCTCTCCTCACACAGTGGCTCTTTCATCTGCTCTCAATAGGTGCTGCTCTATGTAATTAATTGAGGACTTAACAAGTGCACTTTCTAATTAAAGTAAATAAGCCTGTACTCGAACAGTGGCTCAGTGTTACCCAGCCCTCCTTCCTCAGGAACAGGATATTATGGGCTCCACCTCCTCAGTGGCAAATGAATGTATTAAACTAATAGGGCAGAAGTGAAAAAAAAAAAAAAAAAAAAGTCTCTTAAAGCATCATTTAGAAAAATTATTCTAAAACAGAGCAATTTCCAGCCTTGAGTCTCTGCACTCAATGAGATCGATATTATTTGGCAGAGAATCAGACTTTAGGAAGAGGGAAAACAAAAAGCCACAGATCTCATTTTCAAACCCAAACTCCCATATGGTGCTTCCAGTGCTCCTGGATGGACTGGGAGGAAGCTGGAGGAAGAGGCTGGGGAACAGAATCACAGTGGGGTATTTCTGTTACCTCCTGTGGTGCCTAAATGAGTAAATCTGTCCCAAAACAACACCCAATATTAAGACTTTCCTCCTTTAGAGTTGCTTCTGCACCATAAATCCGAGAAGAAAATTTAGAGGGGTTGTTTGGAAAATTCCCATTGCTCCTCACCCTTGATCTGTATCTGAAATTTTATGTGGGTCTCCACCTCTGTTGTTAAACTCTTGGTGATATCCCTTTAATGTACAAATGACTCAAAACAGATGCATGTAAAAGAAAACTGGTTATTAATCCCACCACTTCCACTAGGTTAAACAAGGACATTCACTGTCTCTTTTATGGAATAGGTCAGGCTGTGGAAGCACTTGCAAAATCTGTGCTCAGCTGAAGGAGAAAGTCTGAAGCAAGAGAGAACAGAGAGGCCAAATACAGTAGGCAATGTTCTGTGAGGGGGGAAATCCACTTTTTCTTATCCCCCCCTCCAATGTAACCAGTTAAATGCAGCAACAGGATTTTGGGAATGGTGGTGGCACCCACTTGAAGGCTCCACCTGCAATGGGAACAGCACCATCTGCAATTCCAGCCTGTGAAAACCCAGGCAAAAGGTAGATTTCCAAAACAAATCAAGTTAGACACCATCTTCTTCTACTACTGAAGAAGTTTCTGTAGCAGTATGGATGAAACCAAAATCCTGAGGATTTCACAGTGTTCTATAAATGGTCAAAAGTGTTTCCAAATCAACATTTGAATTCTGGTCCATTTGTTTCCACAGATGGGCTGGGAGCAAAACTGTGTTAGTTCAGGCTTTAAGTACCTGAAGCACATTAAGTCAAAGGAAAGCTTTGTGTCTTTCCTTGGATCTTGGATGAGCCTACAGGTTTCAACAGCCTGGACAGGAAGAACTAATAGGAAAGAGGGAATAGAGGTGTATGGAGCAATGAGGAGTGTGAAAAGAACTGCATTTCGCATGAAATTATTCTCTGCTTCTTGTAAGCTCCTGGCTTTGAGTAGTTAGTCAGAAATAAAGATTTGTTTGTGTTCTTCATAGTGTCTTCCCTGTTGTGGAGACCAGACAGAAAGCCAAACAAAATTGTGCTCTTCTCACTGCATTTCCTTCAGCCATAAACACCTTCATTTATGTTTATTTAAATTTTTTTAAAAAGCAAACAAAAAAGCCAGTAAAGTGCAGTTTAAATCTTATTTAGCTATATGCAAAAATCAGCCGGAGTTCAGGCAGAACAGCTGGGCAGATCCTGGCTTCAAGCTCTAATCTTTAATATTAATTTAATCTCAAAATTCTTGTGTCCTTTGGTTTTGCAAAAAAGTAGGAAGAAGACATGCTTCAAAAATTGGTTGGAGTTGGGATCAGCACAGCTGTCAGAGCTCATTTGTCTGCCAGCCAGAGCCCTGGGTATAACTCTTTCCCCCACATGCCACATGGTCTGGGCATTGTTATCAACAGTTGGCAGCACAGATGTGTCCACTAAAATAAACACAATTTATTTAATATTATTTTTAAGAAATCAGGAATTATTTTCTCTGCCTGAGACTCTCGGTCACACTCAGTTTTCCAGAGGGAAGCTGCTATTTTTCAGCAGGTCCAAAGCCTCAAGTTACCCCTTCAAATAGAAATCCACTTGCCTTTCCTAGAATTAAAGCCAGTGGAGAAACAATAACTCTACTCCAGCTTGGCATCCCGAGCCATGAGAGGGAGTGAGGGGTGTAGGAGGGATGGAGTAGCTGAGCAGGGAGTACAGTTACACTCAGAGTAGTGACCAGCAGCTCCACAAACCCATAGTATTGTGTTAGCACTGGAAGCATGACATGAAAAGCATCATTTTAGCTGCATTATGTTATTAATTTGGCTAAAAGCCACTGCCTTCTCCAGATTGTATTAAAATAACCGTTTCCTACTGAAATAGCTGCTTTTTTGCCCAGCCAAATAATAAAAGCAGTTGGGTTTGAGGATGTGTAGGAGAAAAGGGCCCCCAGGTTTTTTCCAGTTTTTAGGCCTGTGGAAACTTAAGAGAACACACACACAAAAGTGATGAAAGTCCTAAGGGCCGCAGGGTTCGATGCTTATTTTTGTTCCCTCCCTGCCAAGGCAGCAGCAGTTGCCTGTTCTTTCCTTCGTGCCTGGCAGA
Organism: Falcunculus frontatus; assembly: GCA_013398115.1. NCBI lineage: Eukaryota > Metazoa > Chordata > Aves > Passeriformes > Falcunculus > Falcunculus frontatus. Next base: position 572,320 of record VZRV01004822.1, on the reverse strand, counting down.
GGCAGGACCAGCCTCTGCTCTTGGTACCACCACAGGCCCTTGGCACCCACTTGCAGCTCTGCTGTCCCGAGCTGATCCTTTTATTCCATGGCACTCACCTCAGATGGATTTCAGCTGGCTTGGTGGCCTTGTTATTAAAATAAAACCCAGGACGAATCACCTCCAGCTTATACATGGAGAGAGCCACAAGCTTGCTGCTCCTGTTAGCCACTGTGTGTCCCACATGCCAAAATATCCACCCTTTCCTGGGCGTTTCAGCCACCAGAGCCACCAAAAAACCCCTCTTCTTCAACAGGGTGGGTGTTGCCAAAGTTTATTTTAGCCCTTAAAGAAAATAATCCTGACTTCTTCCTGTCAACTTGCTCCTGAGACTGGCCTCCTCACACTAATTTTATTATTCATTTCCAAGTTCTGTTTCTTTGGAAGACTTTTCTGTTCATTTGATGCTGAAGCAAAAATCCTTGGGTTATTTTTATTCTGTAAACACCAGTATTTGATCTTGCAGTGACCTAAAGAGTAAGGATGCTCTTCAGTTAAAAGAAGGTCAGGAAAGGATGGGAACTATGGGAGATAGACTTCAGATTATGCTCAGACCTCCTTACCAAACCCAGCAGAACAGGAGCCTCATTTCGTTATTTATATTTAAAGCCTGTCAAACTCTTTGTGTAAGCCTGACCCTGTTCTCCAGGCAGTTATTCCTGCTGCCACTGAAATAGAGTTTTGTGATCATATGGAAATACGACATAGAGGCCTCACTCAATCCCCCCAAGAGTTTTGTTGTCAAAGTCAGAATTTTCCTGCAAATCCCTCAGTAGCAGAAATACAGATTTGTTCTGCTAACAGTGACGCTTGAGCTGGTAGAATAAAAGAGGATTATCAGTAACATGTCAACAAAGCCACTGCATTAAACTGTGACACCTGGCCAGGACCCAGCAAAGGTGAAAAGGTGGCAGAATAGGTAGAATAGAGAGAATATGTGAAAGAAATGCTGTGAGCGCGATGCAGGTGACATTCACAGGATCCTTTCCACCACATTTAACTGCTATTGATGCACCTGAAGTGTCAGATCCAGTACACAGACTAACTAGAGCTTGATAGCATCAACACAGGTCTGAAAATCAGATGTATCCCTGGCAAAACGCAGCCAAAGGGAGCAGAGTGCAGCACCTCAGTGAAACTCAACGTGCAGTTTAACTGTGCAACCCATTGCTACAGGATATCTTGGAAAGCAATTGGAAAAATCTGTCCATGGGTGTTAAATAATAAAGGCACCATCACAAAAAACCCAAACACGTAGGAAAACCCTGTGCTGGTTGTTCCCCTCTTGCCTGGCTGCCCTCGCTGGGGACAGGGCCATGAGACTGGACAGATTTACACTGTGAGTGCTCCTTTGTCCTCAGGGTCTTTGACCCAGGGACAGGCCCTGCCTTCACTCCAAATTAGCATTGCTGATTTTTCTAAACAAGATTAAGGTCAATGCACAGCTTTGTGCTCCTGCCACCTGACTTTGAAACCAGGACTTTGCCTGCATGGGGAATGCTAAGCACAGGAGCAATAGAGAGGGAGCAGTGCCAGGTAAGAGCAGAATCATCATAAACAGGGGATTTGCACATCATCTGTTAAAGCTTTCTGGACAGGGACCATCCTGCTGGCACGGGGACGTCTGGCACCTCCCATGCACTGCCCTGATGTCCAGCTACAGGGCAGATGTGTGCCTTTGATTGTAAACAGAGAAGTCTAGAAGCGATTTTTTTTTTCCACAGGCCCGCTCTTGTTTGCTTCTTGTCCAAGCGAACAAGATCTATCCCCAAAGAGTGAAAAAAAAAAAAAAAAAAAATCTCTTTTCATGTAATGTGAACACACAGAAAAACTCCAAGCCCTTTAACAGGGCTTGTAGAGAGCCCAAGAAAGCCACAGGTACACGATGCAAAGGAGACACGAGTGTTACACCTGTTTGACACCTGAGGAAAGTGAACCTCAGCTCTGCTGGAGCACCAGGGATGGATGTCTGATGCAGATTAGGAAACAGATTACTGTCCTCAGGAAGAAAACAAGACTGTGAAGGAACAAACCCCTTGGGCTGCAATCCTCCTGGCTCACAAAACATGTCACCAAATCCTGGACAAGGAGATTGGGCACCTCTGTGCTCCCATTGGGGCACCCATTTTCTCCCAAGAATAAGCAAAAGGCTTCTCAGATTGATTCTCCCCAGAGTAAGGATTTACACACATCAGGGATTTTAGGGATACAAAAAGGCCTGTTAGAAATGCCAAGCTGCTGTCTCTGGCTGCCTTGACATCCCTTCCTCCCTAAGTGTGCTCTTTCCAACCAGTTTACCTGGCTGGTACAAGCTCTTTTCTTCCAGTACCACAACAAGCAACCTTGAGACACTCAAGAAAATGAAGGATATGAACCCAAACAACTAAACAGCATTTTTAAGGCAGCAAATGAACCAGCACAGCCATCTCCCATGAGGTAAAAAAAGGGAAAGGGTTTGAATTCAATGTCTTGCAAAAAGACGTGAGTCCATCAGCTGATGGAGGACTTTTTGGATGCGTTTCACCACTTTATCATGGCACAGCAGTTTAGGGCAGTCTTTGGATTTGTCCCAGTCACCTCCTTTTCCTAGTCCTGTACAGCCAAGAGGAGGATTGGTTCTCTGGTGTCTCGTGCACCCCACTGCAGAGCTCAGACTCCAAGGACCAATCTCCTCTTCAAGCACTAATTTCCCAAGTGCCCTTTCCCAGCCTGTTCTTTCTAATCCTCTACTTTTCAGAAACCTTTAAATATATATTTTAAATTCCAACCAGATTCTCAGACTTGGCAGATAAACTATGGCTCCCATAAGAGTTACATTTTTTTTTAAAGCCTTGAATGAAGCCTTTATAAAAAACTTCATTAATATTGCTACCTATATGCCTGCTCCCCACTTCCTGCACAAATCCAAACAGATTCTCCACACAGAAAGACTTTTGAAATTCGCATATTTACTTCCCCCAAACAGTGAGAGTGTTACTGAGGAGTTTGTGGTAGAGTCAGGCCACATGCGTGTTGTCTTGCTGGAGTTTAAAAAGATGAAGTCTTCTATTCACTGGAGATGAAAAAATGTAGATGCAGGAGGGGAGGACATAAAGCTGGGGAGATTAGGGCTCTGGACTCCTGTGCCCTGGCTCCGTGCCTTTGGCACAATTTGGCTCATTTTTGCTATTAGATTATACGACAGTAAAGAGTCGTTACAGCTCATGCAGTACAGCGTGTACAAGAGTGTTAAAGCTGCTTTTGCCAAACTAGTCAAGCTTAGTAAAGGAGTTGTTTCAAAAGTAGCACAGACCTTCATTTTGTTTTGTGGGGTTGTTTTAATTGGTTGTGGCTTTTTAAAAAAAACCAAAACCAAAACAAACACCACACCACCTCCCCCCCC
>VZRV01004822.1:551590-568889 GCA_013398115.1 Falcunculus frontatus | reverse complement strand
CCCTCCCAATTCCCCAGACTATTCTGCTTTATCCATCAAGATCCAACCATTCCTTCAAGTAACTGTGCCCCCCAAACGAATCCTGCTCCCACTGCAGTCAGAGGGTGCAGGACCCCTGGCTGAAAAAGGGGTTGGCAACAACTGGGATGCAGAGGTAGGAGCAAAACACTCTGCCAGAGGGCAACAGGAATCCAGCACCTCATAGTACTTCTGGTTTTAAAAGTCAGCTTCTTCCAGATGCATTATTGAAGTCTGAGTAGCAGCAGGATTAGTTGCAGGCAGCAAAGGGCAACACACTGGGTAAAGATGGGTGGAGAACAGAACAGGCACCTGGGGCAGCCCCACTTCTCTCCTCCGCTACATTTTCAATTTCCCTTTTCCCATTCAAAGCCAAAAGATACGTAAACTCCTCTTGAAAAGCTACAGCCTACATGCCATGACATGCAAGTAATGCCTCTGAAGACTACTTAAATGTTTAAAATTATTCATGCCTGTAAATAGATCTCAGGCAAGGCAGTTGGTACAAGAGGGACTGGGAAATCTTTCAGAGCTTCACATACATACAATGTAAAGTGGTCTTTGGGGCTGACAGCCAAGTGTGCACACACCTAGGACACACAGCAGTTCCAGACCTCCTTATGTACAGTGTCAGAGGCAGCAGAATTCAAGGAGGGGACCCTCAGTTGGGCACCAAACCTCCTACACCTCGAAATGACTTAGTGGTATCATTTCCTTTGGCCAGGCTTTGACTGATGGCTTTAGAAATTCTCCTTTGACACAAACTGCCCAAATGTTTGAACCCTTGAGCAGAGAGCAAGGCTCAACACTGGCCAGGTATCAGAAAAAGGACCACAGACCTAATCTTCAAATAGGACTAAAAGGGGGAGATGCTTTGGGTATCTCAATAGGACTTGTTGTCCTTGTTAAAACAAGTAGCTTGTTTTAAACTGGGCTTTTTAAATTAAAATGCAGCAAGCAAAGGAAAGCAAAATAGGAAAGAAAATCCATTTGAACTTCTTCAGTTGGAAATTAAATTTCTGATTAAGAGTTGTGTGATCTTCCCTTCCAAAGGAACACCAGAAAATTCTGGACAAAACACAAAATATCTCACAGGAAGTTGAATCAGTTATTCAAAATCCGTCTGCTCCTCCACAGGCAGCACTCCCAGCACAAAACATTCCCCCAACACCACTGCTGGGGGCTCCCATGACACAAACACAGGGAAGTGCTTTGGGGAACGGACATGGAGAACAGCAAGAGCACAAAGTGTCACAGAAGAATCGAAATATTCTGGATTGGAGTTTTCCTTACAAAAAAAAAAATTCCTATTGGAAGGAGAATGTTCTCCAAGCAGCTCATTTTTAATTATTTGTCAGGGATAGTTACAGCCCACTCCAGTTTGTTTGGCACAAATAATCAAAACCAGAATTATATCAGATTTTGGCTGCAGGAGGGAGATACGGAGTAGCTGTTTCAACTCCAGGCTGGGAGAGCTCTCTCCCACCCTCTTATATCCCAGTGCTTCAACCAACCTGCCCTTCAGCTTGAGCCTGAGCTCTGTGGCTCAGGACACCCTGCTGTGCTCCAGGGGATGGCATAAATGTGCTGGAGCCACAGGGCAGATGCTGCAGCCTCTGAGCACGGCTGTCATCTCACTAGAAATCCATGGGAAAGCCAAGTCCGTCCCTCAGACTTCCAGGTTCCCAGTGACAGTTCTTCATGATGCACTTCTCCAGGTGGGTTAGGAAAGTGTTTTCTTGGCACCTGGAAGGCAGTTTGACCCTCAGAGATAGGAAAACTACAGGATTACTGCATTGGGTCTGACTGATAACAGAGCAGTGTTTTGGCTTCTGCCAAGCAGTGCTGTCCCTCTGACATTCCCTTCCCCACCAAAGGGGATGGGAGTGGGTGAGATCCTGGGAGGGGACACAAGCAGGCCAGCTGACCCAAATCAGCCAAAGGGATATTCCATGCCATATGACATCAGCTCAGATATATAATCTAAGGAAGGGAGGAGGAGCCATTACACGTGCTGAAGCCCTGCTTCCCAGGAAGTGTCCGAACATTGCTGCTGATGGGAAGTAGAGACTGATTTCTTTTTCTCTTCAGCTTTTGCACACGCAGATCTTCACTTGTTTCTTTCTTTCTTTTTTTGCTGTAATAAAACTGCCTTATCTCACCCTGCTGGTTTTTTTTCCTCCATCCTAGTCTCTCCCCTGTCCCAGTGGGAAAGGGAGTGATAGAGCGACTGAGTGGGCACCTGGCACCCAGCCAGGGTCAACCCACAACAGGCTCTTTTGGCACCCGAACAGGGACCAGATAAAGGTAGTTTTATGTCTGTCTGTCTCTCTCTCTCTCTCTCTCTCTCTATATAGCATACTCTAGTATTTATCAATAGTAGCTCTCAAGTAGTAAGCTCTTGTGTGGCACACAGCCTTCGGCAGCCACACTGCTTATCTTTATTTTGCTAAGTTTGGGAACATGTTGAAACAAACAATGACTATGAATGAATATAACTCCTTTTCTCTGCCCGGGGTGAATTTGAATATGGATGATCTTTTACTGGCGGCTCCCATGGTCATTGCCAATCCTTATATAAGCTTCCTGATATTATTAGTAATATTAGCCAACGCTGTTGCTACATTAGGGAATTCATTGAATCTGTCATTACACCCTGGTACAGAAGGAAACAACCCTTAGGTGAGAAGCTGTTAAAATCTGCCCTGAGCTACCCAGTTCCTGGATGGAAAGGTGTATGGAGGGATTTGGGCAGGTTCCTAGGGTGGTTATCACCTCCCATTGCCTGGGAGTTTACTTCCGAAGAGGTAAACAACCCTAACAAACTGGTCCACCGACTGAGAGAAGGGTGCCTTGTTTACTCCCAGGGATGTGAGCAGCTTCTTGCCCTGTACTGGGGATTGGTCTGGGCCTACAGGGCCTCTGTTCAATACTCTCAGAGGACTGCAGTTGAGGCAGGAACCCAAATTGTGTTTGAGGACACTGTGGCTGAGACAGGGATACCAACCACAACAACTATGGCTGAGATAGGGACCCAAACCACAGCAACTACAGTAATTGCCCCAGTAGTGAAAACAAAAAGATGAACAAGGCAAGTTACAGGCCCATACCACTGATCAATAAGGGAGGAAGAAGAAGAAGAGTTAGATTAAGAGGCAGGCCCCTCAGCAAAGAAATTGAAGGGAGTGAGGCAAGTTAAACAGGAAACCAAAGTTGCTCAGTCCCTGACCTCATCAGAACTTCGAGACTTGCAAAAAGATTACAGCCGCCAGCCAGGTGAGTGGATTTCTGCATGACTGCTGTGATGCTGGGATAATGGGGCTGACAGTCAGCAGTTAGAAGGTCACAAAGCCCAACAGCTGGGATCCCTTGCTAAGGATCAGGAAATTGAAAGAGGACTTGGAAAGGAAGGAGCAATTTGCAGCCTTTGGAAACGGCTTCTCTTAAGCGTGAGAGCAAGATATCCACTTAAGGAAGACCTTGTGAAATCCCCAGGGAAGTGGACCAGTGCAGATGAAGGTATCCAGTAACTGAGAGAATTAGCAGTGGTGGGAGTTGTCTATAGTGATCTAAAGGATGACAGTGTCTCTAAAGATCCAGAGGATGTCCCCTGTACACTCACCATGTGGAGGAAGGTGGTTCAAGGTGCCCCTGCATCATATTCCAGCACCTTGGTAGCATTGTACTACCTGCAAATGGATGCACCATCTGTAGAGGTGGCGTCCTCCTGGATCCGAAATGTAGAAGAAACTCTGGGTACTCTCTCACCCCTACAAGCCACCACCCCAACTTTTAGAGGTAGCCCAAGAGATCGCTCCTCTCCAACCCCAGTGAGAGGGAAGCCCCAAGGACAGGCCACGTAATGAACTCTGGTTCTTTCTGCATGAGCAGGGGGAGGACATGAGGAAGTGGGATGGTGAACCCACCTCTAAACTGAAAGCCTGTGTCCATGAACTGAGAGGGAACAGACCTGTTAAGAAGGGGCTGCCCAAGAAGACTCTCAGGGTAGTTGCCACAGAAAGACCAGAAGACAATCGGCAATATTCCAGATACAGGAAAATTAAAACCATCTCCTACAACCCTGATGAGGGAACCTCTGATCTGGCATCACAAAGGTCAGATAGTGAATACTCTGACCAGGAACAGGAATAGAGGGTCCCTGCCCTTGGCCAGGGATATAGTGATATAGTTTGGAAATTGCCCTGAAAAACTTTTCTTCCATAAAATTCTCTGTCTTAGGGACTACCTTGGAAGGAGCTGAGCACTTCACATAAATCAAAAACCTTCCTGGGGCAGAGATTCCATCAGGAGGAGCCCCTGTATCATAGTACCATCACACCTACCTGTGCTGTAACCCAGCATTTCCAACTGGAAATAACACGTTAAATTTGACCCACTACAGCTGTGGATAAGAGTTCAGTTTTAATGGGAACCCACTGTGAGGGGAGAGAAAACTCCAGCACTGTCTGGTTCTTTGAAAGGAACAAAGGCTAGCAATATCTCAGCAGAGAGCATGGGAAGGGTAAATATCCATGTGCAGTATAGTCAAGGATTGTTGTCTAGCAGTTCTTTATAGAACAAATGAAAGGCTGCAACCTTAAGAAGTTTGAGGGGGGTTTTTTTTCTCCTTTTTTAAAGAAACAAACATCTGTGGGAAGTATTTATGAGACATATAAGGCACCTCTCATAGTAGCCTAAGGGACATCTTTAGAGTGGAAATAAAGCTTCCATACTAGGAGTTTGTTAACATTGTGACAGGAATCAGATGCAAAGACAAAAGCTCGCTTGTTTTGTAATGACTTGCCAATATAAGTGTCCCTTATCAGCAATATTGTTTTCTTTTGGAAAGGAAGGGGCTCTGTGTGTACAAGCAGAGGATGGAAGTCAATGAAAACAGAAGGCTGGAGAGGTCTGAATGGGTATTTTGTACTGTAATTCTAGCTTGGGGCTGCTTTTTTGGGTGTGGAAATATCAAACACTGACCTTCCACTGACAGTCCTTGGCAGTGGGATAAGTCACTCATTTATTTCTGCTCAGCCATAAAGGTGCTGTGTAACATGGCAAGGTCCTTCCCAAGTTCCAGAGGGCAGACACATCTCCCAGCAAACCGCCTGCACCCAGCTCCACTCCCAGCTCTCCACTGCCCTGCTCAAAATATCACCCAGCTCCTGCCCACAGCCAGGTAACCCCCACAGCAGCACTGCTCAGGCAGCTCTTTCAGTTTGGGAAGAAAAGAGGATTTGTGCAGAAGCAATCTGGGGCCTTTTCTGCTTCTGACCCAGTGATCTGTTATAGACTGATGATACTTGAATGAAGTGAGAGCCTATAGGGAAGTGCTGGGCTTTTCTCTTGAGCAGTGCAAACTCAGAAACCAACATGTGGCATCAAAATTCAGGATAATTAAAGCAGAACCACAACAGTGGGGAGTTCTGATCAGAAAATAAATAAACTTGGCATCTCTGCTCTCAGGAGAGCATTTCAGACCTTTCTGCTGTATCAGGATGTTCAACCAAATCAATCAACAACAGCTCTCTTAAGACACCACAACACCACCACCTCTGACATTCCAGAGACCATCACAGCCCACTCAAGCAGCAGCAGAACTCTGGGATGTGCTGTCACCAGATCACAAGAGGTTTTCCCTCTGCCCACATCAGTTTGTCTCCCAGTAATTGTATTGGCAGGTCTGAACGTAATGTGGGGCTGTACCACAGTCTGGATAGAAAAGCATGGGATCCATCAGCAGGATGCATCAGCAATCCTGTGCCAACAGCCCATGGCAGATGAGGCAGAAACTCAGTGGTTCCCAAGCATGTCATCTCTCGCAAGGCACAGGCTGTGCGTGGTCACATGCTGCTCATTAGACAGAAAGAGGCTGAAAAGTCTGGATTAAATTAAAGGAAAACAGCCCTGATAACCATCAATGTATCAGTGAACACTCCATTTCCCCACTGCCTTCACACATACAGAGAGGAAAGGGTGCAAGCAAAGAGGAAACTTTCACTGTTGTCTTGTCAGACAACAGAAGCCAATAGACTGAAGGAATGGCTGTGCTATCATCTCCCACAGCCAAGGCAACGTGGATAACTGGCCAAAACACCACAGCTGAGGTTTGAATTTTCATATTTGAGGCTACCCAGCTCAGCCCCATTCTGCCTCTGGAGTGATCCAGGCTGGAACATCCTCAGAGCAATCATGAGGACATGATTTCTTTGACCCATGCCAAGTACTGCTGAAAATCCAGTCTGACACTGTGATGCATTTTTGCTCCTCCATTTCTAATTCAGACACTAATACCTACACAGACTCTGTTCCATAAACAAGTCTGGAACTAGACAGCAGGGATCAAGGGATTTTGTGGGATTCAGATGATACAGCCAAGGAATGCTCTAACACTATCCATCAGAGACAAAAATTAAAAAGGTTCAAGGAAAGACATCCACCAGGAAAGCACTCATGGGCAAAGGAGTGGCTTGAACTTGAAGTAACTGTCACTTCAAAGCACACTCTCTTCGTCTCTTGTGGATTTGGCACTTTGCTTGCCGTGAGAAGGTCACCATGAAATAACTGGCTCAGTAAGAAAATACCAGCTCCCTGAGACTGAGATACTCCTACTCTAGCAGGCTCCTGTCAGAAGACTGGCAGCCAGGGGAAGAATTAGAACAACCCAAAGCCCTCGTGATCCCCTCCATGACAGCCAGCTGTATGCTGCAGGACCAGTCACCTGCTACAACAGAGACAGGAGATGGAGAAGCTCTGAGACAAAAGCAGAGAGGACTCTGCATCATCTGCTGCATGGAGAAATCCAGAAAGTTGCTTTCTGGCTACAAAGCAGGAGCAGAAACAGAATCAAGCATTTTGGTGCAACCTCACTCCCTTCAGTGTGAATGTGATCATGCAGTTCTTTAACGCATGAATAAAGTGGTCCTAAAATCCAGGCAAAGCACCACTGCGCTGCTGTGACCTCCTTGGAGCCTGGAAACTTCTTACCTCCAGTTTGGCAATATTCTCAGAATAATGAGTAATTTGGAAAAATTAACTGCTGCCATGCACATCACCACAATCTACATCATACTAGATTGATTACAAGAACACCAAGTACTAAAATGTCAAAAACCTTACCTACATCATCATATACTGCTCCTCCCCATCCACATACCCTCCTGCCATATCACTGAAACAAACTCACTTGATTTAACAGGTCTAATTTCTGGCAAAACCTTGTTACCCCTCAGGCAGCCATCAGCCATTCCCTTATTCCAGAAGCCAGAGAGGAGTTACTCTGCTCTGCAGCTCCTGGTTTCTTCCCTCCCCTACACTTCTTAAAGCAGAGTTTGCTCTTTCAGTTCTGAGTAACATCACTCATCCCCAGGAGTCTTTGAAGGGAGCCAAGAGCAAACTGGTGCTAGAATCCTCTTTGGCACTGTTCTGGGTCCTTCGGGGTGAATTTTATCCCGGCCAATTATCCAAGTACCTCTAGTGTGAGCCCACACCATCAATGCCTGTAGAGCAGTAACTGGAATATCAAACTGCAATCATACAGTTTTGGACAGATATTCTGAAAACATGGAATGTTCTGGCCTCTTTTACCATGCAACTGGGCAGAGGATGGCTGCCTGATCTGTCTCATTCACAATGACTCTTCCTTCTACTGTTTTTTTGAAGGTATGCCTATTCATTTGATCTAGTTTCTCCCTCTTTCTTTTTGTCTTTCCTTTTTGATTCTCAGGGCACTTAGCAGCTCCCAGCTCAGCTGAGCTGATCTCTTTTTATACTCCCTTTCCTTTCATTGGGATAATCTGCGCTTGTGTCCCTCATAAGTCAGTCTTTCACACATTACAGCAATCAACTGATCTGAGAGAAACGAGACAAAAATCACTGTGTTCTGGGAGGCTTGTGAAGATACTGGAGGCCATATGTTCCCATTCCCAAATGGAATGTAACTTGTGCTTTCCATCACAGCTTGCTGCCATAGAAGCCTCTTTTATTCAGCTTAAACCTAAGTTGCTGAAGTCTCTCAGCTCCCAACTAGGAGGCCAGCATCCCTCAGCTGGAAAAAGGGTGTGGTCTGTGGTCAGGGAGGAGCAGCCAGGACATGCCATCCGTACGACCCACATGTCCTGCTCAAACCACAGCCACTCATGCAGAAGCAACCTTGCAGGGAGCAGCCTCCTCCTGGGCCACAAAGGTACTTGGGAACTCATGGCGTGGAGCCACGTTGTGCATATGGCATTGTACGTGTCTGCATCACACAGCCTCCCATCCCTGCATTTGTGCTCTCTCTCCCAGCTGTGTTTTGGAAACCCACTGACAGTAGCAGCAGGCTGGTGTCACACTGCTTTTGCACTGCGTGCCAATCCCCTGCTGACAGACAAAGGGTGATCCAAGCCTGGGTGTGCTGGTCCCTGTGCCTGGGGGATGGCCAGCACTACAGCCACACTTTTCCCAGTTCATCAGCCCACTCCCTGTATTGAGTCTGAGTCCAAACCCACTCATGAGGGGAATGGCACCCCATAATCACCTCCATCAGCATTTAATCTTTACCATCTTATCACACTGTGGAACACATCAAGCAATTTTAGGTTTCTTCACCTGCTGCTGCTTTCTTACCTATATTCTCTGGAACACACAGTCTTCCATCCAGCCTTATTCCAGTTAAAACTCTTTACCTCTCTCCCCACACTCCATAAAGCCTCCCCACAGGGTCTTCAATTGCTGTGCACCACCAGCTTCCCACCCTCCTGCCAACACCCCAGCCATGGCTTTGGCTCACTCGGCTCTCTCCCTGCTCCAAGACTAGACCCAAATGCAGTAACTGCATGGGGTTTGCCATTTCAAGAATGTGGCCTCTCACATTCCCCACCCTGCCAAATTCCTGCTCAGGTCCGTGTGTCGGCTCATCCTCCCATGGCTGCATCTGCCTATGCTCTGGCCTTGGCTGAGGCTTTGCCTCAGCTCGTATCTGCCTGGAACAGCAACAGGATGATTTTGTTTTAAATCTGTTTGCTTCTCCCAAATAATTCTCCCTTTTCTTTTATCTTTTGATTTCCTCTTTGGCACCCAAGACAAAGCCACTTCCCTGGACTCTCAAGGACCCTTCAGAGCCCCACCACAAACAGCAGCAAAGTGCACCCCTCTCCTCCCTCGGAGCTTTTCCAACTCTTTCCTCTCTGATATCTCAAAGAAAATCCCCCCAAACAGCCCGGCTGCTGCTGTGCCAAAGCCACTGTTGCTCTTGAAAGCCACAGTTTGCTCTGTTGCTCTTAGTGCTCCCAAGCTCAGTGTGTCCATATCACTGTCGGCTCCATCCTTCCACCCACACTGTCCCTGGTCCTACCTGGGGTCCTCCACCCTGCAGCATCACAGCTGATAAACTGTGTCAGGAAGACTCATGCATACAAACAAACTCCAATTTCTTCCATCTCCCTTGTAAAGGAAAAATTCATCCTTTGCAATTTCTTTTTGTGAGGCCAGCTTTTACAGACCCTCCAGCTCTCGTTATGGAAAATAAGTGGAAACTCCTGGCAGGGGATTATATTCTTTGTTGGTTTGGTTTGTTTTTTTTTAATATATATGAGCAAAAGCGTATATTATGCGCTGCCTACATCGGCTTTGCCAACAAAATTTGCTGATGCTTGCAAAAACTATAGGATAGTTGTCCAAATTTGCCTGCCCCTTGCTACTCATAGACAGTCATGAATTGTCCCTCTTGCTGACAAGTTAATGTTGCATCATAAACTGCAAGTTTTGTTGCTATAACACATGACTGAATTCAATATGTCAGGAAAATGATTAATTGCTCCAGAGATTTGGATCTTTAAAAATAGCAGAAATTCAAAAGCCCAATGTTCTTTATTCTAATGCTGGTAGAATTTACATCATGGTTAATAAATAACAGGCCTCCTTCATAAATTAGGTCATTAGATTATTCTATCTGCAAACATAAAAATTCAATCAGATGGAACTGGTAATATCTAGGATACATTGATGAGACTATTATGACATCTCAAAAGCTTATGGGGATTATTTCAAGAAAATCTTGGTCTGACTTTCATGTGTTTGCAAGTTTAGGTGCTCCAGTATTGGGATAAGAGAAAAAAAAATAAAAAGGTTCTTTACAGCAACTCAGAAATTTGTATCTTATTACATCCCAAAGAAGTGGTGCACGTCCTCACAAGGGGCAGACACTGATCTCTCTGTGACAGGGACAGGACCGAAGGGAACAGCTGGAGCTGTGTCAGGAAAGGTTTAGGTTGAATATTAGGAAAAGGTTCTTCACCCAGAGGGTGCTGGGCACTGCCCAGGCTCCCCAGGGAATGGGCACAGCCCCGAGGCTGCCAGAACTCCAGGAGTATTTGGGCACCACTCCCAGTCACAGGGTGGGATTGTCAGGGTGCCTGTGCAGAGCCAGGAGCTGGACTGGATGATCCTTGTGTGTCCCTTCCAACTCAGGATATTCCATGATTCCATGAAAACAGAACATGTGCTTTCAGCATTTGGAGTTGCAGTTGCAAGAGGTTCTTCCAAGCTCTGTACAGTACCATTATGACAAATGTGCTCTGAACTCACATATTCTCCAGCTATTTTGCTGCTTTTTATGTAGCTGGGATGCATGAGACCACAACCAAAGGATCTAATTCCAGGGTAACACGTGCTACATTGAAGATGCTCCTCTGCTGAGTGTGCCCATGCAGCACCACAACAAAACCCAGCCTCTCTCCACCAAAACAACCAAGGGATTGCACAATAACCAGGTTATCGCACCAAAACCAAGGGACTTGCCCACTTTCTCCAGTGCATCCACAGCCATCACAGATGACCTTTGCCAGGGCTTGACAGCAAACCTGCAGAGGGAACTGCTTCTGGAGAGATGCTCAAGCAAACCCAGAGACAGGCAGGAAGGGGCCGCATTTCCCTTCCTGAGCCAATCCTGACCATTTTCACATACCTCTCCTGCACAGAGCAGCCTTCCCAGACCCAGCACCCCACCAAGAGCCTGGGAAGAGCTGCTGTTGCCAGGAGGCACACAGAAAAATAGAAGCCAATTATAAGTGATGGCTGGGCTGACAGTGAGTACTTTTAATACAGCCGCCACACACGAATGCCAATACACTGGACTGAATCCCTTTCTCATCAGCCCTTTGTATGCTGCAGGCTGCCAAGGGGAGCACAGCCCTCAGCATGACAGAGCCTGACCTTAGGGCTGCCTTCCCGGGGTGTGGGATGAGGGAATCGGTGCTCTGAGGCTGCAGGAAGCAGATGTGGATAAAATCCACTGGGACACTACCAGTTTGTTAAGCTGGTTACCTGTGTCTGTTTCATTTCTCAGAAGTCCTGGCAATGCAAGAAGAATCAATAGTTCCCCAGTGTTAGAGAATGCCTGGAACAGAACAGGCTGCTTTTACCAGAGCACACCTATTCCCAAGAGCTGCAGGGAAATTTGGCACATAAAGGCAATTGATTGAGTGGCTTTGTCATAATCCAGACCGGGGGTCACACTGGGGGGAGGAGAGGGAAAGCCCCTGGGGGCCTGCAGGGAGACCTTGTTTCCTGCAAAGGGACACAGCAGCCCATGGGGACAGAGGGGAGCTGCACACAGGGCTCTCCATCACTCTGCTCCTGCCTTGGGGCCAGTGCTGGCTCTGACAGCAGCCACCAACACCAGCCTTCATGTTATACAACACAGCTATCAGTCTGCAGCCTGTGCTCTAACAGCCCTATACAGCCCAGTATTCCAGAAAACAGGACACACCAGTTCCCAGGACAGAGGGCTCTTTCCTATTTTCTCTTTAAATGCCTTCCCGCTTCTCTTGGGGCAGAGGGAGGTTGGTAAATAGAGCCCACGCTAGCACAGAAACACAAGCCTGGACTGTACCTGGGTTGTTTGTTTTAGAAAATGTTCTCCACTGAGGCTTTCCTGTTCCCTCCAGTCTCCACATCGGGACCCCAAGCTTTGGCCAAGCCTCTCCTCCTAACACTTTTTTGTTTTCTTAAATGGACTGAGAAGTCCTTTCATAAAGTTCACTTGAGGAAAACACATTCATCCCAGGGTCCAAGCAGGATTTCAGCTCAGCCCCTCACCCACATCAACAGCGAGCCCATCTCATGACAATGCCCCGGCCTTGAAGAACCACATCCATGCACAAAAACTCCTGAGAAGATTTTGCATCCATGGAGCTGCAAGGACTTAAAGCAATTCTCTCACCACAGTCCTCCAGGAGGTGGACACCAATGTGATGCTCTCCCTCAGCTGCCTCTACCTGCCTGCTGCGGATGTGGTCGTGGGAAAACACGGTGTTTAAGACACCTTCCCTCCTCATTCTCAAGTCTGGGCATCTAAGTGTGAATATAAGCATCTGTTTTTGCAAGTGTCCTGTAGTTTTTCCAACCTTAAAGTGTGGAAGGCAATGTCTAAAAAATGGGTAGAAGCACTTCTGTGTCAGATTAATGTTTCAGACGTGGGTTATTCCACACTACTTTTTGAAGGGCAAGTTCTCACGGCTGGAGGAAGACACAAAAAAGTCCAACAGTGCTTTACAGGGTGACTCATCCTGACTCAACAAACAGGTGCTGGAACTAAGCCTGACCCTGTTGTATGGAGCTGGGTAGACAACTTGTCCATCTCCTATGTTAGATTTCCACCAGAATTTAGGATAGGCACAGAAATGAGCAAGAAGACAACAAGGAGATACAGAAACACCTGGAAAATTAACCCCCGGCTGCAAAACAATTCAGTAAAGTCACAAATAAGCCTAGTAGAATGAGTTGTCTTTCCTGGCTGTCCAGTCACAGCCACCTCCCAGGATGTATGAAACATCAGTATGGGATGGAGATGAGTTTCCCAGAAGTCCACATAGGAAGGGACTAGGAGTGGAGGCAGCAGAGAAAGTTTGGTGTCCCGGGGGAGCAGCCACACACTGCTCCAAAAACTGACCTTCCAGTCCTCCACAACGAGGGGGGGGGGGCCCTTTAATCATTGCTAAGAAAAGCAGGCAGATAGGAAGGGGCAGTAATTTGGGGGGGGGGTTTCCCTCCTGTAAAGATGAGTGGGCACCACAGGAATGAGAAATGAAGCTCAACACAGAGGTGGAGTCTGCCTGAAAACTGGCACAACATGTTGCTGCACTGAAGGATTTCAGTTTTCACATGCTCCATTTTTCCAACCCAACAAAATGAATTTTTCCACAGAAGCAGATGCTTTTCTTGAAAGATTTCTTTGAGCAGAAATGCCAAATCCTCCATCAGGAAACTGTTCTGATGGAAGCATTTTCAACCAGCCCCATTCGAAGTCTATTTCAGGACTGGCCATTGCTGGCCTGAGTCAGTTCTTTAACTCATCACAGGTTATTTTTGCTGCCATTATGTACTTTTAAATTGAGAGTGTCTCTGCTTTAACTGAGCTCCTGCTACTGTTTAAACAGGCCCTTGTTTTGAGTCGGGTCATGAACACTGAGCACAGCAGCCCTAGCATGACCAGGGGCTGCCGGACAACAATAGCCTCCCTGTAGGGAGTCCCCTTCCCAGAAGGATCGTGGCTCTTGCACAGGGATTGCTCATCCCTCCACACTTTTCTCTGATCCCCCCTCTGAAAATCCAACATTTTCAAACCCGTTTTAAGGCATTTTTCAGCCTACTCCACCCATTTCCAGAGTGATGTCAGAAGAGTTTAAAGTCTGGTTCCAATAGGGTCATTTCCACTCACACTGCCACTGATGAGCTGGGAATGATTTCTCCCCCCCATCCCCCGTTTCAGCTCAGCATTCTGCTTCATCCATGTTGCATCCCCTGCCCTCCAAGTGCAGGAGGATGAGGGTGCCAAGGAGCAGCAGATGCTACCAGCACAGCAAGGTATGGCATCAAGCAGCTTGGGATGCTGCAACCATGTCTCCAGGCCTCATTTCAATGTTTTGCCACCCTTCCCAAGAAGGGCTTTGACCAAAACCCTGTGTTTTCCATTATTGGGATGGGATTTGGGCAAGGTGGGCTGCAGACAATTAACAGGGCAGAGTCCCATAGCTCTGACCTGCACTGATAGCAGCAACCTCTACCTTGAGCCACAAAACAGAGAAGCACTCAGCAGGAATTTAATACATTTCCATTTAGGTTGGCAAAGACCTTTAGTTCATCAATTCCAACTGTTAGCCCAGCACTGCCATGTCCAGCAGTAAAATCGCCTCCTTAAGTGCCAAGCTTTTTGAATACTTCCAAAGATGGCAATTCCCCCTCTTCCCTGGGCAGCCTGTTCAATGCCTGACCACCCTGTCAGTGAAACAATTTTCCCTAATATCCCAGTCTAACCTCCCCCAGCACAACTTCAGGCCATTTCATCTTGTCTAATTGCTTGTTACCTGGGAGAAGGGACTGGTCCCCACCTTGCTCTCCTAAAACTACCTAAAAGGAGGTTGTAGCTAGAAGGTCCCTACTCAGCCTCCTTTTCTCCCAACTAAAAACCCAGTTCCCTCAGCCACTTCTCACAAGGGTTGTGCTCCAGACCCTTCCCCAGCTCCATCTCCCTTCTTTGGAAGCACAACACATAACAAATTTAACAACAGCATTTAACAAATGCCACCGAATTGCTCCCCGTTGAGAAAGCCACCTACAACCGGCACAGCAGCACAGACACCCACAGAACTCGCTGCCACAGCTGCCCCTGCCCTGCACAAGGGGATGGTGGGGACCTTTTCCCAGATCTCACCCTCTCCCGGTGCTCCCACATCTTCTCCCAGGCGGGAGCAGAGGATTTTCGGCCTCCGGTTGCCCTCTTGTGGTGCAGCTCAAGTCAGGCATCGCAGCAGTTTCCAATTTTTACCCGCATCTCCACATCACACGTCTAGAAACATAAACGCATTTTCCCGAGGTACCTTTTCAGACCTCTCCAAAGCACCAGCTGTGCCGAGCTGTCCACCTTCTGCAGCTCAGAACAGCATTCTTCCACTCAATGCTGGTTTTCATAGAAGCATTAAAAAAAACTTCTATGCGTCAAAGGATTGGATTTCCAGTAAAAACTCCAGCCAAAAACCATTTGAAAGTTTGCGTTTGTTTGTTTTCTTTAAACAAATCAAAACAAACCCTGCTTTAGCCAAGAACTGAACCAAAAAGTTATTCTTGTCCCTCCACAAATAAGTCCTGTGGAACACTGGATCCTTTCAAACCAATAACAAAAGCTGTACCATAAATAGAGATTACTTGTTTTCACTTCTATAATTTTCATTACAAAGACACTTCATCTTCTATTGAACTAGCTCGTGGTTTAAATCAAAATTTATTTTTAAATAGAAATATTGTTCTCTTCACTCAGTGGTGAAAGCATACCAGGGTGGGACATCAATAACACTGGTGGCTGTTAGACTCCCCCTGTCATTTAGGAAGGTAGTTTAATTCACAGTACTGCCTGAAGTGAGTTAAATACATCTCTACAGAGGATCTTAGACACTGGGACCTTGGAATGTTGGGCCTCCTGAGCTAAGCCTCACCTCCAACTCTCTCTAGAAACCTACAATCACTCTGGTGCCCCAATGACACAAGGATATATTTGGTATTGCTTGACAACCTTCAGAAAGGTCCTGCACATTCCACACTTGACCCCTTTTTTCATGCCCTTCATTGGTACCACCGAGATCCACAAGATTTTTCACTCAAGCACGTGCTGTGAGCTGCAACCAACCCAACCAAGAAACACTGGATTAAAACCAAAAGACATCACACATCTCATTTGAATCCATCCCTGGAGGCGTTCCCAGCTGGGTGGCATAGGACCCTGAAGAACCTGGTCTAGTAGAAGGTGTCCCTGCCTGTGGCAGGGGATTGTAACATGATCTTTAAGGTCCCTTCCAACCCAAACCACTCTAGGGTTCTACGATTTACAGTCACAGTTTAGTGTAAGACACTTAGATAAGCAAACCCTACAAGGGCAGTCACCATTCCCCAAAACAACACAGCCTCCGGGCAGAGAAATCTGCTTTAATTGAACTTCAGCTCAGGACAGAGCCCAGAGGATGGAGCTGCATGTCCTGTGCAGGCAAGGCCAGGTGACTTAATAGCTCTTTTGAGATCTGCTCTTAAGACTTCGAATTTCAGAAAAACAACAATCACAGGAAAATGAACGGAAAAGCAATCTGCTGAATGGTTAAGATATAAGAACCAATCCATATTTTGACCAGCCCATCACAAGCACACCAAGCACTTAAAAAAGCCATTAATACTCCAACTTCCAAACAGTATAAGGCACAAAGGGAGAAAAAGCAGATTTAAACGCTGAGATGCACAGGAGCCAGGAGTGCTCTGCTGCCATCTCCAGTGCAGAGAGAAAACTTGCCTCTGCCTCATTCTATGGTGGATGCTACACACATTTTGCAAGTTAGAGAAACCCGCTGGCAGTTTGCTGAGGGAGAAGGTCAGTTCACATGAGATTTCCTTAAAATGACCTCCCTAAACAGCATCTCCTTCTGCTACAGCTGGGGTCTTTGGTCTGATCCCCTTGGGACACTTCCCGCTTCCCAGATTTGAGCACTGCCCATTCTGATCATGCAGGAGGAGAGGTGAGAGGCCAGAAGAGATGCTTGTGAGGTGCCATAACAGAGATACAGAGATCCATCCACACAGCACTGAGATCCCACCAGGACACAAGTGATTCTTTTGATCCATGAGCTTCACCCATGGATCACCCAAACACCACCATCAATCATGCACATGTTTAAGCTGAAGCTTTGCTCTCCAAACCTCACTGAGCTCATTAAGGGGGCTCCAGTGTGCCCTAGGCACCACTCAGGCTTGGTGCTCTTTCACCCAAGCAGGAGACAGCGGGCAGGACTCTTTACACCCTGGCACTGAGCTGCCAGCCGGAACTGGGAACAAGTAAAACAACCAAACAACACTAATTGGTTCATTGCATCCCCTGCCAGGGATGTGGCAGCTTTTGGGTGCCACTACCACCACCTCCAGGCTGGGTTGATGTTGCACCACAGGAAGGCAGTTGCTGAAGGGACATACTTCTTCTGGCTCCCAGGTCTCCAGGAACCTTCTCTAGATTAGCACCCACTGCAGATTCAGAGTCTTACTGAAAAAACAGCAAACTGACATTCCACAAAGGAAAACAAGCCAAACAAGCCCAGGCAGCAGGTATGGCTGCTGGGGCTCTGCTAGCCCCAGGAGCGGTGGCATGAGCTACTCACCAGCTGCATAATGACCACCAGCTCCCACCATGTGCCACCCTCCATCCAGAGGGCTCGGCTCCCCCATCGGGACCCTCTATAGCATTCCCAACTCCCCACTCCCCCCCCCC
>VZRV01004822.1:530593-546868 GCA_013398115.1 Falcunculus frontatus | reverse complement strand
CCCCCCCAATATATCAGTTGCTCTGAGGATGATGACACCCTTTCCCTGCGAACTGGTACACCTCTGACCAGGCTCAGGAGAGGCCCTTAACCTGCATGTTGTAGCTTCCAAAGAAACACCAGCAGAGTGCTGGGCAGCAGCAATAGCTCACCAGGGGTGACAGGAGCCCCAGGGCAGATGCTGGGACACTCAGTGAGTGCCCCCGTGCTGCACCACTGCTGCTGCCACAGGTGCTGCCACTTCGTCCCTGTGTGAGCAGTTCCCTCGCTGTGATTTTGGCACATCCTTTGCTGAGTTGTAAACGTCAACGCAGATGGCATCTGCTCTCTAGTCATGCTGTAATTAGGAAACAATATTATTAAAACCACTTCCCATCTCTGCTTTCTTTTCATCTCCCCTCCTTCCCGTTGTTCCTCTATTCTCTCCAGTGCAGCCCATGGCCTTTGGGCTGAATGCTGATGAGCTGTTGTTTGGTCTAATCTGCAGTGCTTGTTAATGGGGTTGTTAACACAGTTTCGAACCACCTGCTCTGGGCTGGCTTCCCTTAAGCCCTGCCCCTCCAAATCAGAGCCCATTGCTGGGGAGGTGCTGGGGTTATTGCTCTTTTCTGCTTCAGATGCTCACGGGCACAAGCTCTACCACCCACATTGAAACCAAGCTCTGTGCAAATCTGTGTGTTTTGCTCTGAGGGTGTCTGTGCTAACATGATCTTTTTTGTAAATCACTACATTAAGGCATTGCACATATATATACACCCAGCCTTATATCCTTCCCCACAATTACTTGTTTCCAGCCGGAGCATGGCCAGAGTTGGCAGCCACCAACGGGGTTACAGGGATAGAGCACCTCTCCTGTGTGGGAAGGCTGAGAGAATTGGTTTGTTCAGTCTGGAAACGGGAAGGATTGAGACTCATCTTACTGTGGCCTTCCAGGATCTGAGGGGAGCCTACAAGAAAGATGGAGAGAGGGCATGGAGTGACAGGACAAGGTGGAATGACTTCAGACTGAAAGAGAGTGGGTTTACAAGAGATATTAGGAAGAGATTCTTCATGTGAGGGTGGTGAGACCCTGGCACAGGGTGCCCAGAGAAGCTGTGGCTGCCCCTGGATCCCTGGAAGTGCCCAAGGCCAGGTTGGATGGGGCTTGGAGCAACCTGGGATAGTGGAAGGTGTCCCTGCCATGGCAGGGGATGGAATGAGATGATCTTCAAGGTCCCTTCCAAACGAAATCAGTCTGTGATTCTGTGATTTCTCCTGGGCCATCCGCTCCCACCTGAGACACCCAAGTGCCAACACTGGATGAGGGATGCTTCCCAGCACTCTTCGCACAGCAAGGATTTTACCTCCAATTCATGCCTCTTACAGTCAAATTTCAATGTAAAGTGTGGGCACAACACCCACAGATACCCCTCCCTCTGCTGAGTGAGCTGAGTGAGAAGAAGCAGATAGGGGGTGGGGAGGAACGGGGCTGGCAGGAGGGGACAGGAACAGTCAGGTGGCCCAAGAGAAGAGATGTGAGTGGAGCTGAGACCTTGTGGAGTTACTGGGCCAGGGAACTGGAGTCTCCTCTCTGCCGGACACAGCATGACTCACACTTCCCTAAGAAGTGCTTTGAGCTTACTATGTGGCAGCTGGGCGATAGGAGTTGAGCACTATTTGTACGTGGCACTCCAGGGTGTGTTAAGATGCCATTTCAACTTCAGTTCAACACACTCTGGGGCACATCAGTGACACCCCAGCTCTGAGTGATGCCACCTTGAGCTGCTCTGAGGGCTGGGGAGGGAAGCCAGCTGCAATTTACTGCTGGAGAAGCAGCTAGAAGGGCTCTTCCACCTGACAGCCGGTGCACATCTGGGTCTCTCGTTTTAGTATCACTTCAGTCTAGGAGTAGATGGAAACTTCTAGAAGTTGAGGTAACTTCCTGAGAGCAAGTTAGTAGCATCATAAAAGAGTACCAAAAGTGTATTGAAGACATTTGTACCATTTTCCTGCCTAATTTTCTCCTTTTTTTGAGTGCTGTGTTGTGGGCTAGGTGAGAACCCTGGTCTCTCCAGAGTGCTCCCATAGCTGGTACTGGGATCTGGAGCTGCAGACAGCAGTTTGCCAAGCACAAAGATGCCTTTGAACCTAATAACTTGCAGACAATAATACTCTTTTACATGCTAATAGATAGGATTGTTCTTCAAATGTCTGACATTTATAGCAGTATAATATCTCTGGTGGAAAGCATGCCAGGGATAGGCATGATTTCCCAAGGCAAGTGCTGGGGGAAGAAAAGAATAGAACAGGAATTAATAGGCAAAATTTGTGACTGACTTTCACTTTAGGTTTCCTCCAATTGCTGCTGTTTCCTTCCAATATTTCAAAAGCAATGACTGCCCTGGAAGGTAATTCACACAAAACCCCCTAAACAAAGCAGGGTAAATAGAGGAGCAGAGATGGGCTGTAAATCAGCATCATCCACCTGGAAGCTTTGCTGGCTGGTATCCAACTAAAAAATCAGAGCCAGGCCTCAGTAGCTCTGCTTAATATCAGAGAGACAATAGGCAGAAATGACTGCCTGGAGATGTTTGCTTGAAACAGATGAATTATTAATAAACTTATTGTTATTTGTTATTGTCCTTAAGCAGCTTGTCTCGGTACACATGTTAAAGTGGATTTCAGTCTTTCCTTATTATGCCTGACAAATATTTGTGTCCAGATGTGAAGTGGGGACGGTATCTAAATACTGATGAGAGATGCCCAGAGGGAATTTGTGTACATGGGGCAGTGGGAAATCTGGGTTTGTGTTTGCATCCCTGCCTACCTGAGGTTACTGTTTGTTTGCTTGAGTCAAGCATCTTTCCAATGGCCAGCCAGCTCATAATATTATTGGAAAACCTGCTAGGAGAAGATGTGCAGCAGCTCTAAGGGGCAGAGCTGGCATTGCACCCAAAACTCCAGGTGACTCCTTCCCCAGGTTGAGTCCTGCCAATATCTCTGCTGCATTCCCAGCAGAGAGGAGGGCTTGAGGAACAGCAAGCCTTACATTTTTAGTGCTAGTTCGTGGCTGAGACAGGAGCGGGAATGTTGCCATGATGTCTACTGAATAAATGTGTGCTACTACTACTCTCGTTTGTCTGTACAGTTTTGGAGGAGTTGCAGATGGCCCTTTCAATACTTGCAAGGCCTGCAACTTTTCCAGTGTTTTTTTTCCCCCCTTTCTCCAAGTTACTTGGCTCCCTACAGTAATTAATATTATCTAATGGGGTGAAAAGCAAAACAAAGCCTTCATATTTGAGATTATTCACACAAACAAAAATGTAAACAGCTGTTGGAGAGAGAAGGAAGAAATGGGCTCTGAGACAGGACCCTGCAGGAATGAGCTGCCTGGAGCTGTACAAAAGCCTGTGTGCCAGAATGTTTGGTGCCCACTGGGCACAACCAAGAAATGCAGTGCTGCCACATCCTGGACAGGGAATGGGGCCACTAGCAGCCCCAGGGCACTGTCCAGGGGTCTAGCTTTAGTCCCTAGAAATCTCAATTCCCATAAAACCCGCTCCTCTCCAATGCCAAAACTTATCACTATGCTCATCCAAATGGCTCAGCCTGGCTGAAAACTTCCAGGACTCAGGGAATCACAAGGAGAAAAATATCCTCCCAAGAACCGCAAGCACTTCGTTTCAGATCTAATCCTAGACCACAGGGAGCAGGATCCCAAAGCTGGGTGGTTTCAGAGAACATGGACAGAATGACAGGGAGGGTCATTAGCTGGGCTCTGCCATGGCAGGTGGCTCTGGTCAAAGCCAGCACTGAGAGGTGCCCTGGCAGAAACATCCCTGGTTGCAGGGACAGATCTGTAATGAACTGAGCTGCCAGCTGCTGCACTGTACCCTTTTGGAGGACGCAGTGGCTTTTAAAGTGAGCAGATCACCTAAGGAGGAGCTAATGAAGCATTTCCCTTTCTGTTCCCCTGCCTTTCTCCCTTCCCTTGCCCTTTGGGCACAGGAACCCTCCAAATTATTCATCCTGACTTTGCTTAGATCTTGAAACAGGGCTTTTCTTCCCGTGGCATTTATAAAGACTTGGTTATTTTTTCCAAGGGATTTAATACAAAAAATTCCTGCTTCTGAGGCTCAGGAAAAGTCTGTTTGGCTGGTGCTTGTCTCCTGCGGGGCCCTTTGTAGGGGATGGAGAAGGGAACAGCAGGGTGGGAGCTGCTGGGGATGGCAAAGGAGGAGAAGGTAACCACATGGAGACAGCTCCAAAGAGCTGGGAAACAACAATCCTGTCTGTGGCAGAGGAAAATGTGTAAGGGAGTGCTGGAAACACTGACTGCGAACGGGGGAGGTTGTATTTGCTCGGAAATGCGTGGCTGGACTGTGGCTCTGGGTGAATTAATTAATGTATGTACTGCAAGGGGCTCAGAGGAGACTGTTCCTGCAGAAGGGGGGGATTTCTCTTGGCCCTGAGTGTTTGAGAAGGATGCTGCTGTTGTTGGGGTAGTTACAGTGACAGTGCTGGCCCCCATCCAAGGCCTCGGTGCCTCAGGAGCTCTGAAGGACAAAATAACTCGGGTAGCCTATGCAGATTCCCAGATCCAGGGTGAATTTCATTATATTTGTCTTCTGGGGGTGAAATCTTGGTAGCAGAGCCAGAAAATTTCAGCACAACGCTCTGTTGGCTCTACTAATCCACCTTCTCTGTCTGCTGTGAACAGAGCAATTGGGTATCTGAGATCTGGTGAGGACTTTTCTTCTAGCCAGGAGAGACATGGGAAAGTTTCAAAATTCTCTGCAACAGGCTGGAAGAAATATTTTTTGCTTGGTCAAACAGATTTTAATAATTTAAAACATTTTTGTTTTCATGGTAATTTATTTTATATTCCAAAATTAGATCTTGTAAATTGTTTCAAACTGGAAAAACTCAAGATAACTCATTCCGCAAATTTGGGAAGAGGATGTTGTGACTCGGTGGGAGCACTGTGTTTCTCCTTCTGTCCCTGACATGATTTTTCTGTGAAATGGCCATGACCTTTTGCTGTTTTCATTTTGCCACACCTGCATTGT
The DNA here is from genome assembly GCA_013398115.1 of Falcunculus frontatus. NCBI lineage: Eukaryota > Metazoa > Chordata > Aves > Passeriformes > Falcunculus > Falcunculus frontatus. The sequence goes on along the minus strand of VZRV01004822.1, from coordinate 541,821 downwards.
CCAACAAGTGGTGGCTCTGGAAGTGGCTTTTCCAAGCGCCTGCATCCAAGAGCTGAATTTCTGCTGTTTGCAGGCGGAACAGGCGAAAGGCTGTGGGCACCATCACCATGGATATTCCCTGCAGAGAGAAATCATGCATTGTGGGGAATGCACTTTATATAACTCCCTGGCTGAGGGAATATTTCCCAAGTTTATGTTACAGCCACTGAGCAAATCTCTTGGCTGCACAGAGGCATCCCTGTAGTACAAAGCTGGGGAGGGGAAGGCCAGACCCAGCTCAGGGAGCACAGGGAGCCAAGCTGCAGCCAAAATATGGTTCTGATCTTCCAAAACATTCTGGTGGTCCAGTGACTGCCAGGCTGGAACATTCTGTTTGCTCTCTGGCAGCCACCAGGCAGTTTGCAAGGTCATTCCTAACTGCAGAGCGGATGCTTGCAGGATTCAAGCAGGCCAAGCCCATGGAAAGTCTGGGTGAGGGAGCCTTGCAGGATGGCAATCCCAGGATTTGATTTCCTGCCATCTTGCCTATCATGCAGTTGCTGATGGGGCTCTGGGGTGCTGGGTGCTGCCAATGCTGGGCAATACACAGGATCTACATGTGCTGGGTGGTTCTCCCAGCATCTCCATGGGCTCTCCACGGCTCTGCCTCAGCCTCTGGCTCAGCAGTGCAGCCCTACATGCTCATCCTTCCCCGCTGCTCATGCTTGTGGTGTGAGTAATCTGCCCCAGAGCCTCCCTCGTGGGTCACGGAGCCTCTTGGGCTGACCAGAACAGGGTCACGAATTTCTGCTGCTTTCACAGCTCCAGCTTGATGGCTCCCTGTTGGGTTCAGGCTGGAGCGAGCCAGGGTTTGGCCTGTCATCTCCCTGGAGCACAGCAGTGTTTTGTGGATACTGCTCCAGCAAATGGCTTTGAAACAAAAAAAGCCCTGATTAACCCTATTCTAGCAGTGTCTGTGTGACTCAGAGTGTGATGGATATCAGGACACTCTCAGGCAATGCCTGTGCCAGCTGCTGGACTTCCTCTGCAACAAATGATGCTATGCAACAAGCTCTAATGCTAACACTAAACTTGCATATGAAAAAAACCCAATGCTATTTAGCCAGTAGCTCCTGGACGTTCCCCTCAATCCCCAGTGGTGTCCCTTTGGGGCAGGTATTAGGGAAATGCTAGTTCCGAGAGCTTTGACAAATAAATCCTCTGGACCTCATTGTAAGGCTGAAAGGTCTCCCACCTCTCCATTTTTTGAGGCCAGGAAATGAAGCACAGAGAAGCGTTGCTGATCTGCAGGATGGCCTCTCTTCCAGACCCCAGTGTTGGATCTTCTGAAAGGAGAGAGAACTGCCTCACTTCATTCCTGGTGAAACACCTGGACAAGCTTTTCTGGCTGATTGTAGGACTCAGGCACGAAGCCAACAAATCTGCAGCCTTTGAATTCAACACCTCCCTCTGCCCCCTAAGTCAACAAGAGCTTTGTTCACCTCTGGACAGCTGAATTTCCACTTTATAAATCCAGCCCCCTTCTAACCTGGTGTGGGGCACTAGCAGTACTGGTATTGCATTAAATCAGAGTAAAATTATTATCTTTTGTTTCCTTTTTCTTGAAACAAGTCCACCCTGGCACCTGTGTGGTTAATCCCAGACCTGATTCTGCAGGTGGGAAATTTGTGAGTTCCCAGGACAATGTGTTTCCTCCAGTGGCCACAGCACTTTTCACCTTTTTCCTCACACCTTTAGTAGATATTTCTTTGAGGCGATGGATACATTATCAAGGCAATGAAAAATCCAGGCTCCATATTGCAGATTTCTTCTCCAGCAGGACCTGGAGGGAATGGGGGAGGAGTCAAGAGCATTATTATTGAATCCATTACTATTGAATTCAGAAGGAGCTCCATGAGACTGATGGGGAGGGTTGAGCTCCCCACACCACTGACCCTGGCAATAATTATTCACTCTATGGGGATTTTGTCTCCGTTCTGCATTACCAGAGGGTTTCTGAGGGCAGTGTTTGAGGTTAGGATTTCCCCCTTCTTTCCCTTTTCTTTCTCTCAGGGAATTTTCTCCCATTTGTTGCCTTAGAGATGGGAACGACCGATACTTAAGAGAAAAAAGAAGTGGCCGTGGTGGAGGGAAGGGGTGCAGCTGGTTGCAGCCTCTCAGCTGGGAGGCTTTCTCTTGGGAAGAGCAGAGATACTGCGAGATTTCGGCTGGTGGGGGTCAACTCATTCCCAGTGGGATGCTCTGCATGGCTCTAGCTGAGCCCTGAGGGGAGGCTGATGCACTGGGGAGCCCAGCAGTGACCACAGGCCCTGGCACTGCCATTCCATGGGTGACACCAGGGATACACCAGCACAGCACCATGCCAGGGAACGGGGCAATGTCCAGAGCACAGCGTTGTGCTGGCTTTGATTTCTGAACCCGGCCCCCGTGAAAACCAGGAGCGGGAATTTTTGGTAATCCTTTATACTTGCCGCCGTGCTAGGCGCTGTGGTGGGATTTTGAGGGGTGCTGTGTGTTGCTTGGGGCTCAGACAGGGATGAGAATTGTTCCTGCTGCAGCCCAGGGCCACGGTCTGCAGGTACTTGCTGGCCAGACACTTCCTCCCGGCCCAGGGATACAATTCCCACCCCCAAGCCCTCAGGAGGAGCCGGGCACCATTGTGCCATCGTGCCCCAACAAGCAGGACGGTTCCTCTGTCTGGAACGTGCTGTCACATCGCCCCCAGAGCCCCATTGCCACGAACCCGCGGCGCTTTGGGTGCCAGCAGAGCCGCTCCAGCGGGCGGCAGATGTTGCACAGCTGGACGGGCTGTGTGGAGCAACACTGACATGCAGCGGTCGGCAGCTGCATCTCTGCCTGCCTGCCCCTGCCCACCCCAGCTCTGCCTCATCAGGGATGGCCCCAGGCCAAGCCTTGCATTGCTTCCCAAAAATTTAGTTATTTCCCCGTGGAAAAACCCCATCCTGGCTGGTGATCTTCCTCCCACAAAAGCAGTGTTTGCCACAGAGAAATCACCTGCTGGTTAAAGAGGGGGGAATTTCTAGCAGAAGCATTTTTTCCCCAGCATGTTATTTAAATTCCTTTAAAACTGCCCCATAACACTGATTGTAAGTGACCATGCTGCAACCCAGAGGGTGCTGACAGGCAGTTGTTCCCAGATGGAAAAGTAGCTGCAGCGTTGAACCAGGGAAGGAAAAGACTGGGAGGAGAGTAATTTCAGATATTTGAGCTCTCAGGAGCTCTGGGTGTCATGTTGGCAGCTACACTGCTCAGAAGAATTTGGCCACACCGGGTGCCTGTGCTGAAAATCTGTCCCTTTTATCAGTGCTGATGTGTTTTGAAACCTGGCCAGGGAAATGGCATGAGGCTGGGGCTACCCTGGCTGCCAGCCCTGCTCCCCAGAGATGTCACATGGTCACAGTGTCAGCTCATGTGGCACCAGGGTATGAGCCAGCTTTGGCCAGCTGGCCCCATTCTCTGCTCTGCAAGGGTCTTCAGACTTAAACCCAGTTGTGGATGGATGTCTGCCAGACTGAAGCACCAAAACCCAGAAGTGATGACAGGGAACAGACAAAAAGAGAAAACAGGGAAATTACAACATCTGATGCAAGAAAAATCTCCCTTTTCCCAGGTTCAGTGTCCAGTGTTTAGCAAACCAGGCATTTACAGTACAAATCCAAAAGATGCTGTTGTGGTCTGAATCCATGAGATATTGGAACAATTCAGGGAGGAACACTTAGGGAGGAAGAAGGAGCTCCAGTCTTAGCAAAGGGCGTGCTTTGGGCTGGTTTGGTTCTGTATAAAGAGTCAAGCCAGGGCTGTAGTAAAGCACCAGCTCAATGGAAGCTTCCTGAAAATGTGTGGTGTTTTAGCCAAAAGACTGAATAAGATTCTCTAATGTGTGAGAGGGGAAATAGTGAGTAGGTGCTGGGAGAGGATTTTACTTTTGTGTGGGGCTGAGGAGACTGATTCAGGAATTTTGCATCCAGTTCAGGTGTCTGCATTTAAGAGAGGGTGTTGGAGAGTGTTGAAAAGAGCTATAAAAATGATTGAAAGGCTGGAGAAACAGCTTTACAGGGGAGAGAACCTAAAGACCTCCATCTGTTTGCGTTATTAAAAAAAGAGGTTGAGGGGTGACTTGATGACAGTGTATAAATACCTTCAGAGGGAGAAAAGAGCGGGCACTGCAGGATCTGTAATTTAGCAGGGGAAAAACCATGGATGGCTGGAAGCAAGAGCCGGATGAAGTCAAACTGGAAATTAATCACCTTCATTGTTAAAAAAAAAAACCAAAAACAACCCAACAGGTCAAACATTTTGGAACAAGTCCAAAGGAAAAGGGTGATCTTTTTCAGTCTCGGTGTCTGAAAATGAAGACTGGGAGCTTTTCTCAAAGACCTGTGTTAGCTAAGGCACAAGTTAGCACTGAATGGCTGGAGCTTAATGTGGAGGTTATTGGGTCAAAATGATTGTACAGACACACTCAGCATTGCAGTGGCACCCCAACAGATGCAGTAGCACATATCTTTGGGCTTATCCACCTGGCTTCTGAGCAGGACTAATGAAGAATGTTAACTCGGCAGCAAGGATGAAGTGAAGAAAAGAAAGGAGAAAAATCCGTCACGGGGTTGGTTTTACTTAACTGGCTTTTAAGTAAAAAACAATAAAACAGAGACAAGGAAGAGCAACCCCATTGACCCAGACACCTGCAGGTGTGGAGAAGCTGGCCAGGTATGGTCAGTCAGAATAACCCTCTGGAAGTGGTGGATGAGTTGCTGTCCCGAATTAATGACATCAGTTTGAGAAGGGATTTAGCTGTGCTGGTGTAGAATACACTCCTAATGACAGCCTTGGGGCCCTTCTGAGTGCAAATGCCATATCTGGCTGTGGTGGGGGGTGATTCTGGCTGTGGGAGGGGGTGATTTTCCCTACCGTGGGCACACCTCTGGTCCTTTGTTCTGGACAATGGGAAAGCCCCTTCCTCTGTGCTCCTGCCCTTGCTGCTGTTCCTGGCCCTGTTCCCACTGGCTCAGCCGAGCCCCTGCCTGCTCTCAGGCTCCTCACCCCCACCCCACTCCCAGCAGCTGGGAGCAGTTGGATTTTGGGATGTGGTGGTGCCAGGTTGTGGGTTCTCCTTGCAGCAGGGAAGCTCAGGCCCGAACACTTGGTGGAGAAGCAGAAATAAAAGTTTTGCTTTGTTGGCTCATGAATTGTCCAGGGTTAGAGCCCAAATGGCCACTCAATGTCCCACCTGCACCCCTGGGAATGTCAAGGACCTTGTGTCCTGCCTTCACACCGACACTTTCCTAAATTATTCAGGGGTTACAGGGTTTGGCTGCTGAAAAGGTCAAACGCTGACAAGCGTGTCGTCCCCAACACTGTCCTTGGCTGGGCTTCATTTCCCAGCTCCAGCCGTGTCCCCCAGCCCTGCTGCTTGCGTGATGCTCCAGCACTGATTACTGCCAGCAGTCAGGATGAGCCCCAGCCTTGCTGGAGCCTCCTGGGAAATCATTGAAACAAACATGTGGAAAGAATTAAACACCTTGAGTGTTTTAGGAGGGAGCTTGGGCTCTGAGGGCAGCACCTGGCTTGGCATGGTCAGTCCCCTGCCTTAGGCAATGTGGGAATAGCTAATAGCCTGTCTAATTTGGGCAGGCCTCTCAATCCCTAATCCCCTCCCTCCCCATGTCCCAGGTAATAACATGCTTTCAATATTCAATGAAAAAAACCTGAGTGAAAGTGAGTGAAAGGCTAAATGTCTGTCTGTGGCAGAAAGCAGGAGACTGAAAGTGTTACCAGTGCTTTAGGGTGGATAATAGCAGGAGATTTGTGAAAGGGATCTGGAAGAAAAGCCCTTTTTCAAAGGAGTTGTATAATCACTGGTAGCTCAGTGTCTCACGCTCAAGGACTTGCCTTCACGATCTGCCATCAGAGGAAAGGATTTGCTGTTCTCTTCTGTAGATGAGCACTACAGAAACCCTTCCCACACTGTTTTTCTAAATCTTCTTTGAAGGGATGCTCCTCTGCTCCTACCGAGTGTCAGGGCTGTCCCTGCTTTGTGACCCACATTTGCAGAAATAATCAGGAATAAAAAGGGGAGCAGAAAGCACTTGCCATGGAGGGATGCCCCTCAAAATCCCAGTGTCCCCAGAGCCAGGGACTGGGGAGAGGGGTCCAGGGCAATGCCGGGGGCTGCACTGGAGAGGAAATATGCCCCACTTGTAGATCTCTGGGGTGCTCAGCTGCAGGCAGAGCTCTTTTGGCAGCAGGAAGGATAGAAAGGGTTTCAGTGGAAATTATCTTTATTGGCAAGTGCAGCTTTGCTGAAATCAACCCATTTTGTGGGAACACGCAGGAAACTATTGATGGGAAAAAAAATCGGAACCATTAGTTTTGACCTTCAGAGGATAATTTTTTTCTTCCAAAGCATTTAATTTCAACAAATTACTCGGTTTAGTTTTGATGTTACCACTCAAATTGATACCATTTTAATCTTCCATGTGCGTGAGCTGCTGGTTCCTGGCTATACCCTGGCAATGCTGGGCTCCAGTGGCACCCACAGCACCTTTCCATGCCATGCTTCCAATCACACAGCAAAGCAATCCTTCCCCACTGACGCTTCTGAAAGCCTTTTCCAGCAAATTTGGGATGGACAAGAGGATTTGGAGATGAAAGCACATCTGAAAGTGCCGCAATTTCCCGTGGAAGAGAAATTGTACTTTCCAAGCACTCTGAGTCAGCAGTACAGAGCCTGACCCTCCCTGCTCAGCCCTTCTGATCCAACCTCTCAGAGAACAACAATAAACATATACATTAGCCAATTTATTAGGTGTTTTGCATTTGTAAGGCATTTTTGATGTGAAAAGGAGCTTAGCTTTAAATCTGTGTGAGCTTGACATGCTTAAAGTTAAGCTGCTCTTTAAGTCTGTGTAGAATTGGGACCTATTAGTGGTCCACATACCCCCACCATGTCCTGCTGATATGCCCCTGGCAAGAGAGGAAGGTATGGCTGCTGATTGCATTGATTTGAGGTGACAGCAGACCTGTGCCAATGCCGGCCTTGTTTATGCTCATGTCGGAGTGGTGGTGGCTGCAGCACGCAGCGTTTGCAGCTCCGTTAACCAGGGCTGGGACTTTTGCTGCTGTCTGGGAAGTTGCAAGGACAACAACTGTTCCCTGTTTCATCCCTGCAGTGCTTTGTGCAGATAAAAGGTGTGTGAGGCTGCAGAGGCTGCAGGGAGCTCATGGCTAGCACAAAGGCATGTCCCTTTTCATCCATGCCCGGGATCCAAGGCTCCTCCTGGGTGGATTTGCAGGGAGCTGGAGGGAGGGATGCTCAGGGCTCAGCACTGCAGCGACAGGGCTCTCCTGGGCTCACCTTTAAAGCAACATCATTATTTCAGAGACATGTACAAGGGCAAATTCCCTGTGAGCACAGTGTGTGAGGGAGCTGGACCCAACCAAGGAGGAATTTGTCACCTTTGGAAGCTCAGTGATGCTGTGGATGCTCCTCCTGCACACGGAGGCGAGGCTCCAGGCCTCTACCCAACCATCCCTGCCACCAGCAGCTGTAGGCCTGCAGAGACAACTCCCCAGGCTCCGTTTTCAACTCACTCACTTTCATTTATATTCAATTAGAGGATAAATGTAGGCAATGCGTGCGCTCAGCTCAGGCAAGGCTGCCGCTCCAAAGCAACCACAGAGAAGGTGTTTTATTTTTAAAACAGATGAAGGGAGAGATGAAGACAGGGAGTTCTGCACTCTTAACTATCACCTTCTTGTTGCTAATGTTGGCCTGGTCATGAAAAGAGAAAGATATATAAAAATTATTTGTTTTCCAACACACGTGCTGTTTACTCGGCTCCAGCACGGAAAATGAATCCAAGGCTTCTGCTCGTGCTTTAAGTCAGTTCCTGTGTCTCATGACTAGGTTCGTAGAGATGCTCCTGAGGATTTTGACTTCCAATCACTCTTTATTCAATGATTTAAATAAATGATAAATATGCATCTGGAATAATGAAAATATTCATGGAAGAAGTGCAGCCTAAAGAATATATTGATCTCCCTCGAATCAGGGCAATGCCTGACAGGGCTCTGCAAAGGGAGTGGAGGGCACCCTGCTCAGGGGCAAGCCCTGCAAAAACCCAGTGAGCCTGGCTCTGAAATGAAGGTGGAAAAGTTTCCAGCATTGTGTGCGGCTCAGTCTCACAGGCTGCGTGCCCTGATAAGGCACATGGGATCTCACTAACAACCCTCTGCATTTAGAGCAGAATTTTGCCCTAAAAGATGATCCTGACGTGTTTAAAAGTGACAGTACCCTTTTGCTGTATGTTTTAAGCACATGTGTGCTAACACTTACATGTGTTGACCAGGCTGGACTCAGCCTTGTGCCGCAGTCCCCACGGTAGAGTTGTGCTGCCTTGCCTTTTCTGGGCTCTGCCCACCCCAGAGCACACAGAACTGTCAAAATCCACTTGATACACATTGACTCAATGGGAGTTGTGCAGCAAAATGCTGCTGGGTGCTTGGAATGCGAAGTTTGCGCAGAGGATTCATTACTCCCGCATTGTAATTAATGATAATTAAAAAAAAAAAAAGGAGAGAAGGTTTTGTATCGAGAGTTATGCTGGATGTCAGAATTAACATCTCATTGAATTATCAAAGCTTTCAAGTAGTGGGTGGTGGAGAGTGGCTTGGGGCTTGCAAATAGGTCAGAGAAAGAGCTGGTTGCTAAATATCTGATGGGAACTTTCCACTGGGGAAGAAAATCTTGCTGATTTGATGGAATAGGAACAATTATTGGGAGGATGTCTATTCTGTTAAAACTTATGGAAAAAGTAGGCATGGAGGCTGGGCTGCCTGCATGTGAGCTGGGCTCTGTGGCTTGTTCCCCAGGGATCCCTCCTGCTCACATATGCATTACTCCCCTTGTCATTGCAAAATGAAAACACAAAAAAAAGGGACGCGTGAACATTTTGGTGGCATGGTGTCAGAACAGGTCTGCTCTGTGCCTTCCGCAGCTCCAGCTGAATACCCTTGGAAGCAGCCACCGGTTTTTCGGGTGCTTGGGTTTTTGGGTTCAGCCAGAGATGGTTTGGGTCCGGTGCTCTGGGCTGTGGAGCACTTGCTACTCCGTGTGACATCAACAGGGGGAGCGGCAGGTCCTGCGGAACTGTCCTTGCACCGGGCCTGGGACGTGCCACCCTCCAGTCCCTTCACCAGCCTCCTCCATCCCTTTTACCCAGCATCCTCCATCCTCTTTATCCAACATTTTCCGTCCCCTTCGCACAGTATCTCCCACAGCCTTTCTCCAGCCTTCAACTCAGCCTTCTCCTGGCAGCTTGCGGGGCTGGCAGTGGTTTCCACTTAGGTGGAAATTCATCTCTCAGGTTTTCCACGCCTGCTGCCATTGGATGTGGCATTACCATGAAAGCTCTGGGTTGTGTGTACCCACAATGTGGCAGAGACAGTAAATTTTATTGTTGTGGCTCTTTGTAATGATTCTCATAATAATTCAGCACTGAAATCAGCCAGCTGGGCAGAAGGAGTCTCTGTTTTTGCACGTGATCCCACCTCCAAGGGGTGGCCAGTTCTTTTGCATGGGTCCTGCTGGGTTAAGGATGCACAAGGACCTCTGACACTTCCAGGATCTTCCTGTCTCCCTCCTCTGTTGGGGTGACAGCAGAGGGCCACCTGAGGATAAAGAGATGAAGGACTGACATGCTTAACTGCTCCTCCCAAGCAGAGGGGAGAATGTAATATTTTGGGAACCAGATGAGCAGATCTGGCAGCCTGTGCTGTGCCGGCCCTTGTAGGGAGCAGCCCTGAGCTGGGAGGTGGGCACAGGGTCCATCCTTTGGCTGCTGAGGCTGTGCAACTTCTATTTAAAATTAAGGAATTTCTTTTTTCCAGGCAACTTTTTCCATAACCTTTCCTCTGCTCAGCTTCTTCTTCCTGTTCCCATAGACAATAACCTTGTGTGAACTGTTGGAGGAGACAGTGGCTCAGCAAACCCTCCTGCCTCCCTGCCAGCTGTGTTTCCCCAGATCAGAGGGACCCTCTGGTCCTATGGGGAGCGACAGGCTGGCGGCAATTATGGAAAGCAGATCTCAGAATGGTTTGTCTCCGTGGGGTAAAAGGCACAGCAGAGCTGCTGGGGAATAATAATTATATTATTATGCAGGAATAAAGTCCCGTTTATTTCTGAGAAGGGGATGGGTATGGGGGAAGAGCAGTGAGCGATTGCAGAATAATTATCCCACAGCAGCTATGCTGGGCAGTGTTTCCCTTGTAGGCAACTCCTAAATATTGTGCTAGAGAAGGACTGCCAGCCTGGACTGTGTGATCGGTGAAGATACAGCTGTCCCATCCCAAAGGGCCCTTGTCAGCATCCAGTGGCTCCTACAGGAACGAGAGATGATGCAAACACTCACCTGGCAGTGCCACACACCTGCAGACAGGGCCGGGCAGCCGAGAGCCACCGAGCTCCCAGTGCTCTACACCTTCCCGCGGTGGGATGTGTAGGGATGCTGCTGCTGCCCTACGGCTCTGTCCGGCCCATTCAGCTCCTCCAGCACATCCCAGCGTGCTTCCACGCGCCTTTGTCTTGATCAGAGCGGCGTTTTCCCACCGCGCGGGGCTGGCAGTGCATTCATGTCTTGCTTCACCACGCGTGAAGTAGCGATCACCCAGTTGGGTCCCGTGAATAATTAATATCTATGTCACTGTGCTTCCTCCCTCCGCGGCGCTGCCGATCGCTCCTCCGGGACGAGGGGATTTGGCCAAGGTCATCGCCGGTGTCGGCCCCAGCAGGACCGCGGGTGGGGAACAGCCTGGGGGGGCCCCCAGGTGTCATTGTCCTTATGGCTGCTTCCCGCATCCCTGCTGGGTGGGGAAAGCTCCAGCCCCGGGAGAGGAGCAGCACAAAAGGGGAACGGCGTTACTGCAGGTCTGGAGATGGGGGAGGTGGGCAGGGGGACAGGAATGCAGGTGGCTGCCGGGGACTCGTGCCGAGGGGCGGTGACCCCCCCGACCTGCTGGATCCCTCCAGAGACCTGCAGCGGGATGGAAGGAGCACCACTCCTTTCTGAGAACCGCTTTGTGTCCCGATGCGATTCCCAGCGCCTTCCTCGTTGTTTCCCAGTACTGAGGCCGGGGAGAATGGGGGAAATTTAATTTTTTTTAACAAAATTTTAAACATAATAAAACATTAAAACATTTAAACATTA